>JAEUWK010001452.1:34331-54730 GCA_018524425.1 Podaxis sp. AQ795752 | reverse complement strand
TTTCCATGTTATATGTTGTAACTGAATATACTAGTCTATGTTATTTCTGACTAGTCAGATCTTCTACGACAAACTACCGGCGAGGGTACTTCCTTTCCCAAAACCTTCAAGCTCCGTGGCGTTGAGCATTGCCGACCAGGTAGATGTACCAAGCACATCACCGCTCTCTGGAACTTGTAGAAAGCACTTCCATACTCTCAGAACACAGCTTTACTTGCATGACACTTGCATGATTATCGAGTATCTCATGGGCCGCAACAAGCTTTGCTAAGAAGCTACGCGAAAAATCCAAGTCTGATTTTCATATCCTCAATCAAAAACCAACCCAATCTTTAAAGGTGCAACCTGGTTCACTGTCTGCTTCGTGGCCTTCTTCGCTTTTTAGAGGTTGACAACATGGCCACAAAACTAAAGATCTTCGCCATCGCGAAATGCAGGTTCAGGAGTGGAGGATCGGGGGGAAGTCAAACAAAAGCACCAGCCCGGAGGGCAATGGCATCCAGGTAATAGATTGGATAGGTATTCCCACCCACATGCGCCTTTCTAGCCTCCCCGTATTGGATAATGTGTATTTACTTAAACGCCGGGCAGCTAATCGTTGATTCAAGCTCTCGTTTAATCCAGTTATTAACGATGCTGCACCAAGAAACTTCCAGAATCAAATCCTTCAACCACGGGAAGCTATGCGGCAACCTTCTACTGTGCTTAGTCGGTCTCCAGAACATTCTGATGCGCAACCTTCAAGCCAGCAAAACGTCTTGCCTCTGTTATTACAGGAAGTTCCGGACTGTATTCCCCACTAATAATCAGTGAGCGTGCTCTTTATCGCTATTTGTGGTACTCATACAATTTTCTCTCGAATCAGTCCGTGGACAGCACTCAATGTCAAAGTCGAGAATGTATAAAACCGCCTTTATCCCACAGCTACTCATTTGAGCATCCAAAACTTCGATAGGCACATCCGACGATCTACCCATCCCTAGCGGCCCGCGCCGGGCTGTAAATACCTCACATTCCCTTCCGGATGTTGTAGGTGACACATGGTCTCGAAGTCCTCAAGCGCGAACCACGAGCTCCAGATTTGCTTTGCAAGTGCGGCGACACCGTCCGTCCTTACATCTCCGTCGATAGTGGCTTCAGAGCTGGAGGGTGTGAATGACACTAGCGTCAACGAATGCATTCTAAGAGCTTCTCTCCGGCTATCTTCTGAGCTCTAATCCATAACGAGCACTGTGGCGATCAGTATCATTCCGGAGACGCATTACTCATGTTTGTAGCATGTCTACCGACTCGTGTCAAGTAATTAATGAAATAAATGTCCGGCTACGCCTCGTCTAAATCCTCAACGAACAATTATAGAGTGTATAGAATATGGCGATCTCAGCATCGGGTAGTACCAGACTGGTCACGACTTGATCAAAATGACCAGTCTCCTTGTAGTGAAGCTACCGCTCGGGTTCTGGTCTTGGTCTTGTCCTGGGAGCCCCTATTGACAGCTTTTCGTTGGGTGACCATCAAGTGGCCATTTCTCTTGCCAGATTTCTGCTGGGACTACGGCAACCGAGGACGCACGGCATTCCATTCCTTGACCTCTTCCAAAAGTTAAGAAACTGATCCTTGCTAATATGTGGATGAAAGTCAGACTGCCTCCCGAGAGCAAGTATGCAACTCACCTATGATCCGGAAAGATGTTAACAGAGCTTCAAAGAACGGGCTGGAAGCCATCGGGCATTATTTATACTTGTTACCAATGACTCGCACAAAATGGCTGTGTATGTAAAATGACCATCCATCTTTTGTACTCATCCTGAGTCGTCGAAGCCTACAACTTCCTTTTCCTATCACCAGGTAGTTTCGCGCCATTGAGGTATTGTCATCCATACGGAAGGGTTACTTACATATGAAAGCGATTCACTGTGAAGCATCGTTTAATGACGCACCGACGGAGCAGAGAAACGGAAGGCTTTCATTAAATAGATGGTAAGAGCATGGGCATGGACGCATAAATCTTTCCCGGAGAGCATATGAATAGTACATATGGGAGGTTATGTGTATGTAAGAACAAACGATGAGGAAAGAATCGATGCATGGAGGGCATGGTGGTGTAGCCAGAGAGATTATACAACATTCGGAAATCCCGCAGTTTACTCCTGAGCTTCTTCGTGTTCGATAGCGGTGAGACCTTGGCGCTTCTCGGCGAGGCGAGCCGCGCGGCGTTCGCGGATAGCCTAAAAGAAAGGATTGATATGAGAACAAAGGTGAATCGGGACAAGCGGTGTACCTTGTTCTTGACACGGCGAGCCTCCATCTGGTCTGAGAGGACCTTGGTACGATTCTTCTCGGCCTTGGCCTTATGGATAAACTCCATCAACACACGCTTGTTCTTGAAGACGTTACCCTTCGATTTTTGGTACAGAGAGTGGTAACTAGTGAAATGGTATCAGCAATGTCTTAATCGCCAATTCCTCGCAGACAGCCTTCCCCGACGCAAAACCGACTTTATCAAGGGAGAGGTAGATACTCACAGGTGCTTGTCAATCTTGCCCGCATCCCTGTACTTCCTCAGCAGTCTTCGGAGCACCCTCTGCCTCCTCATCCACTGCACCTTGGAAGGCATACGAGCCTCAGCAGTACCTTTCCTCTTACCGGGACCAGTATGCCTTCCCTTCCTCTTCGCAGCCAAAAGCATCTGTGTGCGAGCGCGCGAGTGCACAGTGGTGGGCTTGATGATCACACGGCCATCCTTGATGAGTTTCTTGACATGCGTACGCGAGTTGGCGTTGCCGATCTCAGCCTGCTCAGCAGGATCGAGCCATATTTTGCGTTTGCCGACGCCGGCGACGCTGGCGGCGAGGCGTTTTTGAGAACGGAGGTTGACTGAAAGACGTTAGTCATTTCGCAGTTAGTTATGTCGTGGAATCTCGAGGGATCAAGGCTGCGCAAAAAGCTCACCCATCGTTCGGTTCTGGTCTGTATGAGCAAACACGGTTGGTCAACTTCTTGGATGAAGACGGAACAGCGATGGGGCTCACCTTGGTCTTGAGGATAACGTCGGTGCAAGTCTCCTTCACGAGAACGGACTCACTGGCGGGTGTTGGCTTACGTAAGGAAGCCACCTGAAACCTTAGTCAACGGAACTGTACAGTCTAGTCAAACTCCGTCCCGACCATTCACGGCCGTTTTCCGGCAAGGCACCATGGTGGTCTGGCCTGGCCTATGCGAAAATAAAAATAATGACTCGCTGGAAGACATAGCGTCATAGCATCCACAGTCTCGGGAATGCCAGATAGGTCGACTGTCAAGTAATGGAACCAATTGTTTTCCGGAGTCACGCTTGGATCCACCGACAAATGATGTTCTATAAAACTTCCTCGAGGACTCCTGTCCCAACTCCTTCCAGAAGCCTACAGGGAACGAACTGCACCACCATTAAAACAATGCCTCAGTGTCACGATGCCCATTCTCATGCTTCAAGTCCTCGACCCCTCACTCCGGCGGAACTCCACTCCATATATGCCTTCTTCCTTTCTCGATTATTCCCACCTAGCCTTTAAACCTGTGGTTCTTTGAGGTTGACTGAAAAAGGAGCACCCCATTTCGTGTTTTTCATAAGCCTTTTGACAAGGACAGATCTAATAACGTTCCTAACCCCCGAAAAGCGTAGTGCTTCCTTCTTTTTTGGCCTGATCACACCTGCAGGCTGCAGATCTTACGCCATCGTAACTCACAAATGAGATCTATCTCACAAGCAGTATCGATCACAGTGGAGCACCGCAAGCGAAGACGTATCCATCTGTACATTAGGAATAAGCGCAGGCCCATTCCATCCGTTGCCTTCCTTCCACAAGTAGACAATATCATTATACATGTACTTCAGACACAACTGCGTTCGGAAGCGGCCATTCAGCTATGAAAACCAGCCCCAGTAAATCTATTCCCATCCATATCTCTTGCAGTTCCTGTAAATAGTCCTAGGCATTGAAGGCTCCCATCTTCCTGTATCCTACATTGGGAGGTCTCTTGATTGATATAGCCTGTACGTGAGGAAGTCGATGACAAGTCGTGTAAAAACCCCGCATTGGCTCCTGTGTGCCTCTCCACCACCGGCGGTTACCTGAACGCGAAAGGAGCTTCAGCACCAACATCACCGCCGCCACCTTCATCGTCTCACACATGCCCCTGGGTTATCTTATCTACGGTACCACTCATGACCTCTCGTCGAGGTTTATGCCTACTGCTTCACGACAGCGGCGGACAGGTGCATATGTTCATGAGTATTTCCATCATAAATGTATAAATACGTTCAATTACGTCCTGAACTTCCACGCAAGGTGCAGAATCATAGTTCAAACTGAGCCCCATCTTGACATAGATCAGAGGTTCAAAGCATGCTGCAGACTGGCATTAACTCCGTAGATCATCATCAGGGCATATTCAACCACGCTACACCGGGTGAAATTATCACACGGGAACCCATTCCACCACGCCCACATTAACAGCCAAGATGGTCAAGATATGAGACATTTAAGTCTAATGTCTAACCACGGCTGCCAGCCTGCACCAGCCTTTACAGCAACCCTGAAAATGTGATTATGCGGAGTTTCTCGAGTCTTCACTCCCACTACATCAGGTCCTGAATGACAATGAATCGACTCATAAAAAGGGTGCCCACGTTTTTTTTTACACTTCTCAAAACATGATTGAGGGCTTGAACAGAGGATACACCGACAATGGTGCGGATTCATACAATATACCAGACTCCATACTTGTGATCAATGACATCAACTTTAAGCAATGCTAATCACGCTAAAATGAGATGAAAACCACGACTTGACGATATCGCCGGTTCAAGCTTTGTCGTTAACGCCTACCGGCCCCCCCTTACTTATGAAAGCCTGTCACATTCCCATGTAATAATCCCACTGCTATATGTGTTTATGTATCGTGCATCTTGACCGTTATCATTTGACAGATCGTCACTGGATCTCCCCTTGTGGTTGCCCCTCGCTAGACATGCCGTCAACTGTATTTGTGTAGCCGAGAGAAGGATAGGAGTCCATTCAATGCGGCATAGGCACCAAGAAAAATGGATGAACGACGACGCCATTCAAAAGCCTAGAACCAAGTTCAACAGAACGCTCTACGAGAGGGGAAACTAAATCGAGTGTTATGTCTACAACACGATATATGGGCGGTGTTGAGACTGAATTTATCACTCACGGGTCCCGCACCTCAGCCGAAGGAAGCCAAAAGTCAAGTCCCTTTGACGATATACTGAGTATATATTCGCTTGGTGGTAGCAATCCTCCAGGGTTCAACAAATCCGGTGTCGTTCAAAGCCGGTTCTTCGAGTCGAGCACGGGCCTCTTCTCAGAACTTCACAAATAGTAAAACCCAAAAGCAAAGACGCGGTGTAGCTTTATCGGCACGTCTACACGAAACGAAATCGAGTCGCGAGTGGGGCGAACACCAGGTGCAGAATCTAAATCCTCTCACAGAGTACCGTTTACCAAAGGCTCGTAGCGCAAGGGCCCGTCGGGTTTGGTGTCGAAAACTATTCTTGTCATTGAAGGGATCACCACTCATTAGAAGGGCTACAACTAGATCCAAATNCAAGGGCCCGTCGGGTTTGGTGTCGAAAACTATTCTTGTCATTGAAGGGATCACCACTCATTAGAAGGGCTACAACTAGATCCAAATGCCGTACATTATCAACCAAAAATATTGGATTGTGACATGCGCTACATCGCATCTGTCAGGTACGAAAACTGGTCCATTCAAGCCACACCTGACGTTTTAGTGGCGTTGGGATATTGTTATTTTTTGCATCATGTGTGGTCCTGTCACCTCGGACACTGTCTGCGAGAGTAAAAGTGAACCTGGACTGGGTATGTATATGGACTTGGGGGGACTGTGGGAGTGGCACAGGTCTGAGCGACGGTCGCGGAAGAATCCACTGACCAGATGATCGGTGGTCTAGCCCGCTCCAAAGTTGGTCATATTTCGTGGATCCCCTAAGAGGATGGGGATATACCCAGACGCGTCGTGACTCGGAATCGCGAATCGGATGGATACGGATGCTAGTGGATGCGGGATAAGGGGCGCCCAAGCCCAGTCAACAATCCGAAGAAGATGGGATATTTGGCAAATCGTCACTAGCCATCCAGTTCAAGTGTGACACTGCCAAACAGGCATCTCGCCAGTGGTATGATTACGTGAGGAAAAAAAATTGGAGGTAATGGATATAGACATAACGAGTAAGCTGTATGTACGGATGTAAGGGGCTGTCCAGGTATGTATGTTGGTGACTGGAATAGCGAATAAACGTGGATTCACGCGAATATTCTGAAAAAGTTTCCATCTGATGTGTTTCCCGAGAGCGCGATTTTCGCCATTGAGCGGGAGTGGGTGATGTCCACCGGGCTAAACTACGGTTGGAGAAGAGAAGACGTGTGGGTACGGACAAGCGGGTGAGATCTGTCTGGGGTAGAGCTGGTGATGTTTGTAGTCGGCGAGAGAGAGTGTGTGTGGTCGAGGCAAGGTGGGAGAAAGCGGGAGAGGATAGAGAAGAATTTGAAATAAGATGGGAGATGACGACATATTTGTCGGGAGAGAAGAGGCGGGGAGGGACGGTGATGGGGGAGAGGGATGGGGCGAGTTGGTGCAGAAGCCAGAAGAGAGGGAGTTGTCGGCTATCAATTGGAGGAAAGAGCAGGCAGGATAGACCCCCTCATGGTGTGATGGGTGGAATGGAATATAATATAAATGTGAAAATCGCACGTGGTGGGACACTGAGCTAAAGCGCTGACACATTGTCTTTTCTTCCTCCACCTCTTCATCTCCAATTCACATCGCTGGAACGTGTACACCATGAACATATCCCTATAGATATAACTGCTCTTCCCAATACCCACCCTTCTCTCAAATCCTCCCATCTACCCACAATCCTGTCTCACCAGCCCCTTCCCACATCCAACACCGCCATGGCTATGCTTGACTCTGACGACGACAACGCTCAGGCCGAGGGCGACAGCACCGACGGCCCAGATAAACACCCACATCCCTCTCCTCAGCCTACCATCAAGCCCTCCATGAACGGCACAAAGCCCAGCCCATCCCCCAGCAATCTCACCAAGAACTCCAACAGAATAAGCGCCAACATGCTTCACCCATCTTCCAACCATCCTCACTCGGTGCCTCTGCCCCCGCCCGAGGCACATGCTTTCCCCGACAAGCAACCCGGCAACACGAGAGCCTCCCTTCAGAAGCTCGCCGTCTCCATCACCCATTCCTCCTCCTCTGGCTCTGACCAGCAGAACCATAACAACCAGCAACACCCCAGTTCCCGAAAAAAGCGCTCTGGCTCGATCGTCTATGACAACTCATCCCGCCCCCCATCCAGCACATCCTCCCCTGTCCCCCCTTCCCCAAGTGACAGCGACTGGGCCCCTCCGAGCGCACCGCCCAGCCGAGCCCCGAGTCGTCCAGCGAGCCGCCCCACAAGCCGCGCGCCGAGCATGTCTGCCGGTGTCTCCGGAGGGAAGATTCTGGGCTTCGGCGGATCTTCAAAGAAGGCTCCGCCCGTCACAGACTCACCAGTCCCGCCCCGGAGCAAGCCGGCTTCCGTCCATAGCGACAAGGGCGACGGTCACAAATTCAACCTCAAAGACCTCCTTGGTACAACCCCAAAGCTCAATCGCAGGTCTTCCCAGCGTTCCACATCATCCAAGCGTTCCGATTCAGATGCAGGTGAAATCATCAAAGCTTCCAAGAGCACGGCGGGAGATAGTGCGGTCAGCCTGACACAAAAGTACGGTGTTTGCCAGCGGGTTGCTATTGGCAAGGGCGCAACGAGCGTCGTTCGCCTCGCACACAAGTGGGACAGGAGTGAGGAGAAATTGTATGCCGTCAAGGTGAGCGCCCCCACTTTTTTATATGCCTTTATTCAGGGTCCCTTTCCCTGCATCGTGGCGGACCAGCGTCACTCTTTCATCATGACCACAACGCCACATCATTAGTCTTCTCTTTCTTCCTTCACATCTAGCTTCGATCTTTATGTGTTGTCCGATACTGACCGATCTCTCACTTGCTCCCAGGAATTCCGCAAACGCCGCAAGAATGAAACAGAAAAAGAATATGTTAAGAAATTGACCGCTGAATTTTGCATCTCCTCGACGTTACATCATCCTAACGTCGTTGAAACCGTTGATCTCGTCCAGGATGAAAGTCTACACTGGTGCGAGGTCATGGAGTTTTGTCCAGGAGGCGATCTCTATGCTGCGATCAAGAAAGGGTGAGTTTCCGATCTGTGCTTTTTTTTCTTCTTCTTTTGCGCCTCTCGTATCCCTTCCACTGAGTTTTCTCCGCCTCCTCGAGAGAACCCTGTACCTCCATGTGATCCGTGCTCCAGAAGCTCACAAGTTCTTGGCCACTTTTCATTTCCGAAAACATGACACAAAGTGTCTTCGTTTATTTTTGACATACCACGATTTCCTTTCCACTTTTGTCTTTCTGTGGTCTCGTGCCAAGAACTAACTCATGATCTATTCTAGGGGCATGAGTCCTAGCGAGGTCGAATGTTGTTTCAGACAGATCCTCAGCGGTGTTGCATATCTCCATAGTCAGGGTGTTGCACACCGTGACATCAAACCAGAGAACTTATTTTTCGATTCGAAAGGAAACCTCAAAGTACGTGATCCTCGGACATCCTTTTGTCCCCCTCGTGTGTGATATGGTAGCTGATGACATCTGGGGTACTTCTCACCAGATTGGAGACTACGGCGCGTCGACTGTGTACCGCTTGCCTTGGGAATCAACAGTCCATATGTCGACAGGACTTTGTGGTAGTGAGCCATACATCGCGCCGGAGCAGTTCTTGGGCAAACGTAAGCCTTGCTCCCTTGCCCTTAGGCACCTAACCTAATGCACACCTTGCTGTTCAATCGCTGCTTCGTCAACTCTCAACCGCGCCGATCAAAACAACTCTTAGCATACGATGCGCGCCTCGTCGATGTCTGGGCCTGCGGGATCGTTTACTATTGCCTGCACTTCCAAGAACTCCCCTGGCGTGCTGCACAACCCGCCCAGGACCAACTCTACGCCGCCTACGCTGCTGCTTGTTCCAATCCTTCCCCAGCCGTGTCCGCATGCCCACCCACGATCAACAACCTAAATCCCCGGCAATGTCGCCCTGTAATTCGGAAAATGCTCGAACCGGACCCGAGGCAGCGGTGGACAATTGATGAGGTGATGACACACTCTTGGGTGAAGAGTATCGAGGTGTGTACGGAGGTGAAGGCTCCGAAACATGTGCATGTATCCGCGAGGGCCATGGGGCAGACTTACATGTCTATGTTGGGGATGAGTTGAGATTTGGGTGTTTTGTGTGTTTGTGTGTTTTCTGCCGTTTGAGTTGTCTTTTTGAGTGTTGAGTGTTTCTTTTTTTCTTTTGGTGAGTGGGATAGTACTTATGCGTGTAATATGTCTAATAATCCTGTTTTTATGTGTATCTGTAGATAATTTGATAATAGAATGCTCGTATTCTGTTCGTGCTGTCCGTTCCGCTGTCGGCAGCAGTATACCACTTGCTTTCTTCTTCTACTTTTTCTGGGTTGGGGTGAGGTGATGGTGAAGAGTTGAATGCGCGGGTTACATTACTCATACGATATCGATCAAATGTGTTTTATTCCCTTTCCGTCATTCCTCTACCGTCTAATCCGTCTTAGGGCCTCTTCTTTCATAGAACACAAAGAGCGTTTTGTGTATCCCTTCCTTCCTCGATGGCTTTGGACTGCTTCCGATGTTGTCTTTGTTGATTTTGATTTTTACCAAACGTGACTCTCAAGCACAGCTATCGTGCTTGTCAAACATTCTTTTCTTTTCTTTCTTTTTGCTGTACTCTGTCGACTGTTTTGTTTGTTGGTATTCTTTTTCATCTCACGTGTTTCATAGTTCCATACCGATCCCCCCCATGACAAATACGTAGGATAATTGTACTTATTCGATTATTGTTCTATGATTTCTTTTTTCTCCGTGGTTTGAGGGGAGTATATACGGGTAGCCCTTATTTACCGATCCCGGAGGAAGGAAATACAAAAAATCGGACCTTGTTGTCTTGCTCCCGGACTGAGATGTGGGGTGGGTTACAGTGGGTGGATCTCAGACTGTGACGCCTTTTATTTATTTGTAAACAGGGTTAAATCTTTTGCGTATTGACATTTTGAATCATCCGTCTCCTATTGAAATACTGTAGCCGGTTGTCTCGCGAATCAACGTGGATGACGCATGGTGCTGTCGTGTATGTCATGTATGTCATGTATCATGGCTCATTACATCAGTGCTACTCGCTTACCGGCAACGGTAACAGTACGTCCGGATCTGTCAACGCAATCGAAGACGCCCAGGCGGGGGAGGGGGAGACTCAACATGATGTATGGGCGTATAGTACGCGTTGTTTACTCCTTAACACCCACTCCTGAGTCTGCGGTTACTACTGGGTAAATATTTAACATATCCCTCCGCTCAATTTGCGATCCGTTGGCACCACTACCGTTGCGCCCGAAGTACTGCCGCTCGATTCCCATTCCCATTGACACAAACCCATTGACGTTTTGATTCCGGTGGCGATGAACACCCCGTTGTCAATGTGGATAAATCACCCATGTTTACTTGTCGTTAATCACATGTGTTGAAAAAAAACGATCAGGTGTTTGAAAAATTGGGAATTCACTAAGGTTATATAGATGGTTCTTTGACTTTTGCAAATTTTTGTGAAATGCATACGGGGTGTGGTAATGTTCTGATGTCCAAAGATCGGCGATATACAATGATACTGAGAAATACATCAAGCCACAAAGCACTTTCTGGCAAAGATTTGCCATCAAAACAGACATCTTCCCCGATCCGCGGCATTGGTTAAGAAGAAAAGTGCACCCATATAATACCAAATACATAATCGCTGAAAATCAGAAGATACAAAACCGAAAGGGTGAAGTGTAGAGTTGAGGACAACCAAACACCTATTTTTCTCATGGCCTCAAATGGTCATTTTTCACCGAAGAACACTAAACACAGCCACTACGCAACCAATGAAGCGTACTTACACGAGCAGTTTATTATTTATTCCTAATTAGGATCAATTCACCCCGCAAAATTAGGCCACTTTGGAAATATGTGAACAACAGTAAAAGACTAGTTAAGAAAATCTCTAGACTACCTACAGTGTGACTTTAGTGTTGAAAGGACATGAGTGTGTGGCATAGATGCGACGGAAAAGGTTGTTGATTTTGGTCCTGACTTGCATCAATTATGACACTTGGACACCCTCGCAAACTCCTGGATTGCCCAGAACACTTCAGGTCCAAAATCAGCACAGACCATCTCTCTCGAAGCCAATAGGTGCATTGGTCACAAACAGATGTCCCCAAGCTGCCTCTACTAGGGGTCTCAACCCAAGCTCTTGAGGTGAATGATTGTTAGTCGGAAGGAGAGGACAAAGAAGACAATGAAGATTCTGATGTCGAGGAAACTGCTTATAGTCCTGACACCATTTGTTCTTTCATTAGCTAGACCTGATATCATGAATTCATACTGAAAGGTTTTGACTGGTTGGGCAGTCTGAAAACAGAAAGTGCACTGAGGTGTCTCACGGAGTGCAATGATGGCCGTGGATGTAAATATCAATACGCAATAACGTAGTGGGAAACATGCACAAGCATGGGCAAGACGATTGAGCTTCAATAGAAAATCCGATAGATAAGTTTCATGTCTGGAATCTGAGATCTGAGAACTGAGCTAGCTACGGGAGTTGTGGAAGTTCTGATAGAACTCATAAGCTTCGCTTTGACGGTTATGCTTCTGGCTATCTTGTGTGGCCTCCTTTACCACTCCAGGGAACCATCACAGTGGACTGTAGACAGAGAATTCAGACCTTACATCGAATCCCCAATTATTTTGGAGGCTCTGTTTGGAAAGGAAGGATGTACTCTTCACTCCTAGCAACAAGTCGATTGAATTCTGGTCAAGTTTGAAGCCCTCAAGATAGTCTCCTTCCGTCCTTCGTAACCGCTTTTTCTACATCTTCTAACCGCCACTGAGAAAAGTAACTGGGATAGTACCCAAGACGTAGGGTCCACGACCGGCGAAGCCCATCCCAAGGAAACTGGCGGATATACCACTTGACTGACTCAATGCTTTTAGGCTAGACAAATCAAGGTTGAGGTGATCCCGAGCCTTACTGCGCCGTTAAATATACATTAAACCATGCTATGCCTGCCTCTTTGCCTAAGAGTCGACGTTTATCTTGTCTCAAAGTACAAGCAAACAAACTGACCTAGACTTCGCCGTTAACATGAAACAACCAGGCGAGTTCCGGTAGAGTTTGTCATAGTCGTTTTTCCTTATTCTCTTCAATTGCCTTCGACTGAGTTTGTAACGCGCTGAGTGGTATCGATCAGTACCCTTGGACCATCCGTTCGAAGGAGACCGAGATTTGAAGGAAATTTGGGTCGACCAATGTGAACTTTTGTCCGATTTCACAGTTTCTGTGGCGCCATATTCTGGCGAGACCAAGTCTTAATAGCTCTTGAGTGTCTTGCCTTTGCCTTATCATTATTGCTCAATTCTCGTTCTTATTTTACTTATATTGTTTCTTTGTTTCTCGTCATTCTATGACCTATTGAGATCTACAAAGCTCCCGAGAGTCCGGATCAGATACCCGCCCTGCCAGAACTTGTCTAATAAGTTGCACGTCCTTCAACTTCTATCCTTCTAGGTGCTAGGGAAGCCTGTGCTTCGTTTCGTAGTTTTCATGCCGGAATTGTCAGGCTCCTACCCTACCCGTGAAGGCGCTGTCTGTTACGGGCCCACCTTTCGAGCGCAAAAGATCTCTACACGTTTCCACTTCGTTTAATTACAAGAAAGGGGGTGCTCTGGAAGCCGCAGCCAACTCTGGCCAAACCAATCTATCCTTAGGGGAAAATTAATGGACATAGGTCTAGACCCAGTTGAAGGATGCGCAAGAGACCATCCTGGGCTGTAACCGTTTCACGGCTCATGCTCTGTGATAACACTAAATATTCTTGTGAGCAATCAGCAGGAAATATCACTAACACTTGACATTGGAACATCCGGACGTCTTCGGCGCCTTCTCGGTATACAGTGAACAATTGGCTAGTACACCCCTGAGTGGCTGCTGCCACTAACACTGAGTTGCTTTTGTTCCCCAACCCTCGGGTTCCGTTCTGCCCCGTCCTGGCATCGAGTTACGTTGTCATGAGTAATAGAAGGAATTTTAAGATCTCATTCACTCGTCGATTGGATACGAAGATTCCGCTATGTTCAATCTGGAAATAAACTACGGACGTGGTGGTCACCTCCTTGTCTTGGAGATTTTCTTGCGAAGGGTGGTGTAAACGAGTGACGATGTGGGTGTTGCAACGAAAAATCTACGCACTAGCTAAAGAAAAGGATGTCTATATTACGACGGTAGGGCAAGGAAAGAATATGCATATGTATAACGTCAACGAAAAACATATCTTGCAGCGCTTCGTCAGGCACAAGGGTGGGTTATCTAACTCGTCGGCGGCCCTCCTCCCCGGCCCTCGAGGCACATCCAGGAGTTCAGGAACCCTAAATTTTCATCGAGAGCGAACAAAACGGCTTTTGATTAAAGGCCTGTTATCAAAAATAGCATCAACAGTTAGCATGCTTCCCGAATTAGGGGGTGTAAGCTCCCAGAACAGAAGCAGCGCGCCTAAACGCCAGAAATACAACACTTACTTTAGTTTAACCACAATACTCCTAAGTGTCCGACAGCATCACAGAAAGAACGGAGAATTGAAGTAGAGATTAAAAGGAACGGCCATATTGACAGATAGCGGGTTAAATGGACAGGCAGAAGTTGCGAAAGGAGCGCATGACAACAAGATCAGTAAAGTACTCCGCGCACTCAGGTGGCTTGTTAGACTAAGAAACTCACTTTAGTAGTCTTGGGTATTCCAGACGAAGACCACGGGTCCGTTTGCGTGGCAGAGGCCTGCTCCCAGCACGATTCTCGCCTCCTGAGATCCTTGAAGTACTGCTGTTCGCTGTAGCAGAACTCTCAGATGAACACGTACTGCTCCCGCTTGAATCTCGGGTGTGTGAAGGGTTGGCTATTGCTAGTAGTTGTGAAGAATCTAGGTGGCTTGGACGTTGCGTTTGGGTTGTTGGCTGACAGGGAGCAGGGGATGTACCAGGTCGCTTGGTCTCCTCGCTCTGGTTGTCAATTATGATGCTAAGTTCGGAATCCGAGGATGATTGTTCTGCAGAACTAAATTATCAGTTCCGATCACAGCAGGGCGCCCAAACGAGATATTGTGGGAGAAAGATAACCGAGAAGATTCAGCCCGAACCCTCTATATAGTGAGGTACAACGAACACAAAAATTTAGTTTCATAAGCATAGGGGAGGAACTCACGCAAGTGCATAGAACCGTTATCATCCCAACGAACTACAGCAGCAACTCTCAGCGGTGACGGCTTCAACTTCTTCCCACCAGATTGATATACGAATTCAGACTCGGACCAATGCGAGGGGCGCCGTTGTGAATACCGGTTGAACGGCTGCTCACGATGGGGATGCGGATAGTGATAAGCTTTGCTCGGCCGTGAAGAGCGGCCGAACCTCGAAGGCGATGATCTCCTGCGAGTTCTTCGTTCATCCAGCACGTGTGGAGCGATTGCTTTCACAATATCCCGCGAAGAAGGCCGGAAGTTTGCAATCTGGGGCGAGATAGTGTGAATAGTGGATGTGTAAGCGGGTGCGCTGCTTGGCCGCGGGGATACCATCGCTGAGGATGATGGGTATCGAGAGCCGAACGGTGAAGGGGAGAGGGAGGACGGGAGTGTTGAGAATGCGTGGAATGAAGGTGCTGAAGGGGAGGATGTGTTGCGACACTGAGATGAAGGCAGTGGATGCGGAGGTTTCGCAACGACTGTAGTATAAGCCATCCTGGCCCCGAACACCAGCGGAAGCCTGGGCAAAAGTGGCGCTCCAAAGGCGATGAACAGAAGACAGTGAGTGTGCAAGGGGAGGGGAGGCAAAGGCAACAATCACTCCTCGCGACCTTATAATTATATAGGACCCATGCTGTAAGATTAAAATGACTGAGAGAGTAAACGGCGTGTCGCCACTCTCGTGTTACGGCTCGGGGACCAGCTTCCATCAAGCGCCTCTACACACACTTATTGATCAGGCACCATAGTCTATATCGGGGGCATGCAATGGCCGGACTGTCTGCTCTGCTTGGACATACCCAATGTCGCAAAGCACTGAACACGTGGGCAGAAAAGCAATCTATATAAGTTGGATTGCGAATAGGTATTACACTCACCTTCAGCTCGTTTGCCGCGTGGTGAGCATGCTTCAATGTTTTTGTTCGATGTATTTGCGCCGGGCACACGTCTTGGCAACTGATACTACTTATCCCAGCCATCCCGAAAAAACACTTATAGTTGACTCACCAAACATTGACAATGATGTAGAATACAGATAACAAGCTGTCGGTCAACGAGACTACGCCCTTTGGCCCCTGTCCAGCTTTACTTCAGCCGGAGCAAGATAAGGACAAGATCGTGAGCGCACAAAAGGCTGCGTACGGCAGGCACCATTAAAGAACATTTTGGAGCTGTCACTTATCTGCTGATACCGTGGACCATTCACATCGGAGGCGGAACCGTTACAGCCTGTCCATCGCCACCACCATGTCATTCGGGTCGTCTTGCACGTAATCGAACAGCCCCGAAGACGTTCACTTGATGAGTTGTCATGAAGGTGAATGGCATTTCGGTGCTATGTGTACAATCTGCAGAAGGGCTGTGTATGGTATAAGTTGGGATGAAAGGAGCACGTAGGAGGACGCGAAACGGCAAGAGGTGTTGGGAAGCACTAGAACTTGTTTCTCTTCCTGAGCTTCGGATTTGGTTCCTGTGAGGCCCTTCGGGTATCATTTCATCAGGAAAAGAAGGGAAGAACAGATTGATAACGTACTTGCGATTTTTACTCTTCAAGACTTCTAGTTGAGGCTCGTCAACATCCATCGGAATGTTTTCTAACGCGCGTCTATTCAGAAGATTTTGTTTCTCCTTTCTCTCCATGATCTCCTTCAAATTTCCTTGCAACTGGGTTTCATACTCTGCCTGCCGAGCCTTGCTGGCACTAGCCTCTCTCGCTATGTGGTTAATCTTCTCATCGAGTGCGAGGAGAACAGATGACGTCGTCGTAGACCTGACAAACAGTTCAGCATTCTACAAAGGGGGAGGGACAGGCAGACAAACCAATCCTGCAGTGCAGACAATATGCTCTCCAATTTTCCTGGTTCGAGATCTCTGCCCATAGTATATTCGACCTCGAGCTGGCCTTCCTTCTGGTCGAGCTTCCCGCGTAAGATATCGAGATAAATGGCATCAATGATCAGGTCTTCGAGTTCTCGGACATTGGGCATATTCAGGGCTTTGAGCAGATCGCTGTACGGAAGGATCTATACGAAACGAACATGATCAGAAGTCAAGTCAAACAATAAGGGTTCATATCAAAACATCGTACCCTCCTCGTTGATGCCAGCGTCACGATCGATAGATGCTTGAGCTTTGTAATCTGCGCCTGACTCAAAGGTGGGAACGCGTCCTTGTGTTCTGTTAAGATGAGAGGGATAGAAGCCGCGAAAGAGCGCCAATACCTACGCGAATAATCCTGATAGGTCTTGTAGGCGAAAAGCTGTAACAGCGATAGGTGCTTCTCAAATTGCTCGCTCTTGCCGAGCTATATTGTGCAGTAAAGTCATCAGTAAAGCGTCACCAAGTAAGGCTAAGTGTGAGAACCTCCTGGATATTCGGCAGTTCCAACAGTTCAGAGAAGACAAAGACGCCAGGGGCAGACGTTGCATCCTGAATGAGTTTCGCCGCCGCGGCGCCCTTGACGGACTTAGCCATGAGTAAAAATGGCTCCAGTTTCGCCGCAAAATGTGAGCCCAGGTCCATGGTTGCTGATGAAGGTGAGGGACAACTTGAAACACTATGTGGTTGTCGAGAGTCAATGACCACAGGGCATTAATGAGATAATTATGTCAGCATAAATTTGATGGCATCATTTCAACTGAAATAGATTTACCACTCAACATGTTAGCATTCCCCGTATATACTTTGCGACGCGTTTCTATCCCTTAATCCTGATATACCTGAACAAATGGAGGACTCCTGTTGCTTTTGCGGTGTAGAACAGAAAACGCTCACGCGTTGAACCTCCTGTGTCATGCGTTTGGCGTGGAAACAATCATCACCGTTTCTCTACGTGAGTTAGTTACTGAGCAGCGCTAAGCGTTTGAGGCACATACTGTATAAAAGCTATGCGCATTCCGTCAGGTATCCTCAGCAGGTCTCTTCCTCTCCCTTGTCTAAACCGCCGGACGGTTTCATTCTCCTTGCTTTGCTGGTCGCTGGTCGCTGGTTCACTCCCTCGATCCCTCTTTTACGCATACCGAGGCTAAAAACAATGTCAAGTGCTTCCTTCAAGATTCTCACTTACGTTGTCATTCTGTGTTCAGCGCTGGTGGCTAATGCCGCACCCAAGGCGGGACAAGGCATGTCATTGAGACATTTGACCACAATCCTGAAGGACTGACCTTGTCGTTCATCTAGTCACTTGGTATGACCCAAGTAAGCAAATTTTGTCGAACCCCAAAATGCTGACACTGACAGCTCTAACAGAGTCTATCATGAGTAAGACAGGCATTGGTGCGTGTGGTGGCGAACCTATCGACAAGACAATGCCCATCGCCGCTCTGGCAAAAGCCTACTTCGATTCATACCCGTGAGCCTTCAACCATTCAACGCTTCCGTAGTAGCTCTAACCCTATATATCAGTGGGGCTGGTCCAAATCCTAACACGTAAGGTTATACCACTCTATGAGGAACCATAGTTCATGTCTCTCAAAGGAATCCCCTATGCGGCAAGCAAATCCGCGTGACTAGTCAGTTATTCCCTGTCATATTATATCCCGCTTTCCACTTATATATTGCAACCTTGTAGTTGGTGGAAAATCCGTCACTGTTACAGTCAGAGATCGCTGCGATAGCTGCGACGGCCCCTTTGACGTCGATTTATCCCAATCATCCTTCGCCCAGTTGACCGATCCTGGTCTTGGACGACTCGGAGGTACTTGGGAATTCGTTGATCCTCGGGACGATATTGGGATGAAACCTGGCGGTGCCCCTAGGGCATCCGTTTCCCGTGCTCACGCACGAGACAACACGAATCCCGAGTCTGCTGCCAGAAGAATGGTCACAGATACTACACCTCGCAGGATGAAGAAGGTTAGGAGTAGTTCGGTCAATGTTTCGAGACAAACGAAGAGGGATGAGGTGGTGGGCAAGGTGACAAAACGTGAGGAACCCGAGAAGAGACCTAGGAGGTTGAGCCGCGTCATGCGGGGCATCGTCCTTGACGATCCAAAGTAGGCTTTCTCGCACACGTTTACCATGAGTATTAGGGCTATAATGCGTATGGAACAAGAACGTAGCTCATTTGCAGAGTATCAAAAACTGCTGCTCCTTGGACTCAAGGCTGCGTGGAATTAGATAGCATAACGGACAGGGACATGACCTTCAGTGAACTAAAACATCAAGATTAATCCAGTAGCAAAGGCGGCACAGCTGAACAACCGCACTCGCATATTAATAATTCCCGTCGCAGGAAGTCGATCTAAAATGGTTAGTCAATAATTGACATCTAGGCCACAATCCTGGCATTCGCTGGACATAAACAAGGATCAGTTATCTGTAGTACGTTCGCCATCACAACTCCATTTCAGAGCACCCTCCGGATACCATTACCTGGAACGTATTTTGGTGCTGGGAGCTAGTATCCTGTTGTCATAAGGCGGGCGTGAATACATGATTTTTTTTTCTAATATCAGCGATAATCTGAGCCCAGCGGTAGGGAGTTTAGTTTTGAAGTTTTAAATTCTGAGGGCGAACTCATTTCAATCAGCCCGAAGTCGCTGGTGACCTTAGCGGAAAATTCTTGCCTCATCGCAGGGTTTGGGAGTGACATCAGGAAGGGTTGACGGCAAGCAGCCTGTGCAGAACCAGGCTATCGGGAGGCTGCTGTCGGTACGAGGGATCATGGAGATGTCCGCAGAGTTGAGGATTGTTCATTAATCAATAGTCGCGTTCAAAGTTGCAAAGTTGCGAGGTCCATAGTACGCTTACTAAGGTAAATCTAGCCTTGTCTGGTTGATGTCCCCTCGGAGATTTCCGCAGTCTTAACATAGTGTATAGTTTTGCTGGAGAAGTGGCAGTTAGCAGAGAAATAAGTTAAATCTTCGCCTGTCGGTATGGTGAGAATATGTTAAATTCAAAGTATGAGTGAGGAATCTTAAAACAAGGGTGTATGTAAAACAGTAGCCTTTGCTATAATTTTAGTCCAGAGTAAACATGCGATTACCAAGTGTGCAGGGGGCTTGGTTTTTTGGGCTCCGGAATAAAGTCCTCTTCCTGGATCACGTGATTCCTTGGGTAGGCAAAGGGAGTTGAAACCGGAGTCATCTGGAGCGGATGAGAGTGAATGGGAAGCCAAAGGCAAACCAGTGGACTAGGTGCCAAGTGGCTGTGCCCAAACACTAAGGGAGACAGCGGTATGAGCGAGGGGACAAGCGAGATTCTTGGATTGACGATAAGAGATAAGGATGGCCCTTATCAGCCAATACAATTTGTATTATTTGGTTGTGTGAGGAACAGAGCCTGTTCAGCATGTGCTATGCGCAACTTAAGAACCACATCTAGGAATATACCTATCCGACATATTCACCGGAGACAGGTCTAGATGAAAGGTGTCCCCTTGGAGGGTATCATGAGTTTTAAATACATGATAATTGTGTTTCACACTCAATATGATCGTGCATCTCCTATTCTCGTGCTCTCACGTGAAATCTTCCTAGAGAAACATCATTCTCTATGAGGAGCCTGTGGTTTTGTGGAGATTGTGAGGCCAGATGTTCGCTTGCTTGTAGGAATGCTTGTCCATCACGACTGTATCATGTGATGCTCGTACAGGCATACTCGCTTATGGAAGGTCTTATTTTTAAAGTACCCTTGATCGTTATGCCTCAAGCACTTCATTGGGTTCGGCTATGACCCGTGTATCGTCCTACTCTTAATATCCGTTCGTAGTTTACCTCTTGTCTCGTTTCAGTAGCATACGACACTCGTATTCTGACTCTAAAGTACGGGCTTAGTAGTAGTAAAAGGGGGGATCTTTGCGGACTCGCACTTGTAACCTCGACGCTCCAAAATCTATCTCTCGTTTTCCCTCTCCTCCTCGTCGCTTGCGCCTAGTCTACCTCTTGTGACTTCTAATTTTCG
>JAEUWK010001452.1:0-25165 GCA_018524425.1 Podaxis sp. AQ795752 | reverse complement strand
TCGCATGGGTCGCAAATGGGTAAAGATGGAAGTAGTTCCTAGAGTGGTTCACATATATTTCCGGGTTGGTCACTTGGTCCAATCGACAGCCAACGATGTGATTTGGCTTCTCCAGTAGGCCTGTTGCCATGTGAAAGAAGAGCAATGCGGTGGCATTGGCTCTGATAAGACCCGCAAGAAGTTGCCTAGCCGTTATATAAATCCCACACCCCGTCATTAGATCCTTCCAAGGGCATCTGGAGTCCCGCTAGCAGGCAGTATGGCCAACCCTAGTCCTCATTATACAGTTACCCACGAAAGGCGCAGAAGCGAGAACTCCTTCGATGACGATAAGAGGCTGGAGGAGGGCGTTACTGTGGAAGCTCTCGATGGTGAGTGGCAATACCAATTCGTCTATTCAGTACTCAGTAGGCGATGCAAACATAGAGAGCCATATTGCCGTAAGTCGCAGGCATTCAGTCGTGATACCGCCAGATCTCACAATGCCTTACAGGATATTACGGGCGCGCAGTTCGACGACCCCAATCTGGACAAGGAGCATATCGTTTTCGATGACGAAAGTCCCTATCCCGAGGTCCGTTCGGCCGTAGCCAACACAGACGATCCGACCATGCCAGTCTCCACGTTGCGATCGTGGATCATCGGTCTAATCTGGGCCATTCTCATCCCTGGCCTAAACCAGTTTTTCTTTTTCCGCTACCCTTCGGTCACTATCACTGGTATCGTCGCCCAGCTCTTGTCATTCCCCATCGGTCGTGCAGCGGCGGCTTTCCTACCTAACTGGTCGATTTTTGGCGTGAGGCTGAATCCGGGACCTTTTACTGTGAAGGAGCATGTGTTGGTCACAGTATGTTCATTAATATTAATATACACATGCTGCTCCATGCGCTAATCCCTATTGTAGATCATGGTATGTCACCACTAAGCATCACGGTAACTGCCATTAACTCCTTTCAGGCCACGGTTGGCTGGCAATCGGCTTATGCAACCGATATCATAGCAGTCCAGCGAGTGTACTATAACCAAATCTATAACTTCAGCTGTGCGTGAGAGCGTCCACTTCGAGCAACCTATCCTTGAAATTAGTCTTGGTGCTCACGGATACTTTCATTCACAGATCAATGGTTCCTTGTGATGTCTACGCAGCTGATTGGGTTTTCCATTGGCGGAATAGCGAAGCGCTTCCTTGTGGCACCGCCGTCTATGATCTGGCCCACCAACCTGGTCAATTGTGCTCTGTTTAACACCTTACATTCACAAAAATATGCGGGTATTGGTAACCGTGGGGGTATCAGCCGTGAACGTTTCTTTGTCTACGGATTCTTGGCTTCTTTCACTTGGTGTATGTTATTTATTTCCACCTTACTTGCGTTGCCACGTACTTAAATTAACATTTCACAGACTTCTTCCCGGGTTATATTTGTAAGTATGGGACCCGCTCTCGTATCTCCATGTGAAAGGCTTAAAACCGGTTGTAATTCACAGTCCAGGCGCTTTCGTATTTCTCATGGGTTACTTGGATCAGACCAAACAACACCAGTGAGTGCTAAAAATCTTCACCGATATACTATCTCCTCACCACTTTCTAATACAAGCAATCGCACAACTGTTTGGGTGAGTCGCTTATTCTTGATTCCGGTAGGTTCGTGTCCTGATGTACTTCTGACACAGTTATGTTCACGGAATGGTACGTTGGGAGCCTTGAAATCGCAATATGCCTCTACATCTCGTATTGTTAGGGAATGTCCGTCATTACCTTCGACTGGAGCCAAATTGCGTACGGCCTACTACCATTATCCATCATGACATCTTCTGACCTAGATGTGCAGTTACATTGGCTCTCCTCTTGCCACTCCTTGTGTGTATATTTGAATCAAGGCCTGAATAGAGGCCAAGTCTAACCTGTCACGGTCTAGGGTGGGCTGAAGCTAACGTTTTCGCCGGTTTCGTATTCTTCTTCTGTGAGTCACTTTCCGTCGTGGCTTATCGCTACAGCTGACCCTACATTACAGGGTTCTTGTGCCCCATTTTGCACGTAAGTTCACCAAGACACTCCAAGAAAGGCTTTGCTAACAATGTTTGCAGTTCACCAACACTTGGTATGCGGAGTATATGCCGTGAGTCATTTTTACCACCCGGAGGCCACCGCAATCGGTGTTAATTCACGATCAGTATCTCCTCCCGCACTTCGTATGACAATACCGGTGTTGAATACAACGTCACGAGAATTCTCACTCCCGAAGCTACCATCGACCTCGAGGCATATCACAGTTATAGTCCGCTATTTATCTCGTGAGTGTTTTTTTTTCGGGTCAGTCAGCATAAACTGATGGTTTAATCTAGAACTACTTTCGCAATTTCCTACGGGTGTGTATCCCTTGACCCCACATACTCACCATTGCCTCATGATTATGCTAGCCTTTCCTTCGCTTCTATCACAGCCACTTTGATGCATGCTTTCTTGTACTTCAGAAAGCAGATTTGGGTCCAGGCCCGCCGTTCTCTCCATGAGCAAGCTGATATTCATGCGCGCTTGATGGCTCGCTACCCTCAAGGTAACACTTCCTACGTCTATCGACTCTCCGTTTAAAAGGCACAGACTAACCCCTTCCGACGCGCAGTTCCCGAATGGTGGTATCTTATTATATTTTTGTCCATGTTTGCATTGGGTATCATCAGCATTGAAGTTTGGCCAAGTCAAATGCCAGTTTGGGCGTTCGTACTCGCGTTGGTTATCGGTTAGTTTCGCTTTTGACCCTCATCTAAAGTATCATGATTCTGACCTCGCTCAGCTTTTACCTATGTCATTCCTATCGGTATGATTCAAGCCATCACTAACCAGCAAGTCGGCTTGAAGTAAGCCCAAATACACATACCCTAGTTTGGATACCCGAGTTGATGATTCCTGTAGCGTCATTACTGAGCTCATCATTGGCTACGCTCTCCCCGGACGTCCTGTCGCTATGATGATGTTCAAGACTTGGGGATACATTGTACGGCCTTTCCACTTCGGAGTCATCCCATATGTGTGCTAACGGAATTCTCAGACGATGGCACAAGCCCTTCAATTCACGTCTGACTTCAAACTGGGCCACTACATGAAGAGTTCGTTGTCATACCTGGGTCGTGTATCGAAAATATTGTGCTGACTAGCGATTAGTTCCTCCTCGCATCATGTTCTTTGCTCAGGTTCTAGCAGCCGTCGTCGCTGGCACAGTCCAGCTTGGTGTCCAGGCTTGGATGTTCACTAATATCGAGTGAGACAACTCCAAGTGGAAACATACGTCCTACCGCTAACGATCTCATTCAGGAACATGTGTGACCCTAATCAAAAGGATGGGTAAGTTGCGGCCGTAAAATGCATACGAATTCCTTCGCCTGATCATCGATACAGATTCATCTGCCCAAGCACCGAAGTCTTTGGAACGGCTAGTATCATTGTGAGTATTCTTTAATCTTTGCTGACAATCAATTAATCATCCGATTAGTGGGGTATGTTGTGCGAGTGAAGCCTCCGGAATCGGCGCCTGATCTTCCCGTAGGTGTCATTGGACCTGCCCTTCAATTCTCCAAAGGACAAACCTACTAGTATGCCCATTTATTTTTGTAATCTTTGACCGACGTTCTCACAGATGGAATCACAGCCGTATGTCTGTGGAGCTATCACGCATATATGACGCTCATATACGGTCAAACCGCAGCTCTTGTATTCTTCTTCCTTATTGGTGCCGTTGCTCCAGTCATTCCATGGGCTTTGAGCAAGAGATATCCAAACAGCTTCGTGAAATACGTCAAGTAAGTGCATAAAATTTCTTGTCCTGTATTATCTCACAACCCATCCCACGTAGCTTGTAAGTGCAAGATGTAGATCATATGTAGACTGGATCGACTGAAGGCCTGAGATAGCCCAGTCATCTTCAACGGCACTGGTCTTATTCCTCCGGCTACAGCCATCAACTATGTGCCTTGGGCGTGAGTGTCAGATCTCTGATCTGTCTTGACCCGGTCCTCATCCTTCCTTCTACTCAGTGCCGTTGGATTTATTTTCCAATATGTTATCCGGAGGTAGGCTGCTTTATTTGCAGGTTGCTGCGAGTATTTTTAAACGTGTGCACTAGGCGCCACTTCTCTTGGTGGACCAAATATAATTGTACGTTTGATGGAGTCTACTTCCAGGACACAATACTTACCCCAGTACTAGACGTCCTATCGGCTGCCCTGGACTCCGGAGTTGCAATTTCTATTGTCGTAATCTTCTTCTGGTATGGTTCATTTCATCGGTTTGTGATTGCCAACTCAGTTCCCCTGCTATGTAGCCTACAATTCCCCAAGAACGGAGCGGTTAGTACTTCCCTGTCTAAGATTTATCAGAGCTTGACCGTAAAACAATCAAGATTGGTGCCGATACACTTGGATCATGGTGGGGGTGAGTAATCTACAAGCTGTTCTGAGCTAAACCGTTGCTGAAAAACGTCTGAACTAATTAGCAATACTGTGAGTAACCTCAAAGACGATGAGCATTCCCTACTAATCACTGGCGCTGTGCCATTCAATAGGTGCCATTCAATGGCGCAGATGGTAATGCGATACCTGTTCGCCAACTCGAACCTGGCCAAACCTTTGGGTAAGAGAACGCCTTTACTTTGCGACAATTTTTTTACTCACAACATGCAGTCCTACAACTTGGTGATGAACTAAATGGTAGGATGATCATGATGTATCACTATGTATTACTTCTATCGCTGGATTCCATGTCTCTTGTTTACAGACTGGTGGTTCTGATTTTTCTCAATGTAACGGGATACGTTTACGATATACTATCTGCCATGGAGCCGAGTAGCCTCTCCCGGAGCTGTATGAGCTTTATCTGTTCTTGTTGTGCTTGGAGAAGTTCGTGCCTAGCGAGATCCAGGTTCTGGGAAGACATCATTAGCGACTAAACGGATTGAAATGTATGATTTTTGCTGATATTACTGGTGGTAGTCCTTGGAATGCCTTCAGTTTGGCTCTCTTAACCTTAAGGATATCTTCCTTCTCGGCGTTTTTCGCCTGCTGCTTGAGAAGCTGAGTTATTGTAATTGATGGCCGATCCTTTGTGTCTGACTGTGGTTGGGAAGCATGAGAGAGTGATGTACCAGGGGCTATCGACAAGATACTAACAGTTATTTGTTCAAGCTCTTTATGATTCTCTTTTGCTTTTCGGATCAAAGCTTCACGTCTACGTTCGAGACTAGCAGGGGTTTCTGAAGAAGCAAATTCTGCTTCAAGCTTCTCTTTCCACCTAGATACTCGTGAGCTTGTATTCTGAGGGTTCTCGTCGCTTACTCAAGTATTAGCTGGAGCTCGTGAGACGCATGTGCGAGGTTGGAAGCTAGCTCTTCCTCGATGAAATCCAGACGATCATTCGATAACCGGAGCATTAGCTCCTCGTCTGAGAGATTGTCGATAGCTAACGATATGCTAGGTTGGTGCGTTTAGTCAGCACATACAAGAATCGGGAGGAAGCAAGACAGTCGCCACCTTGAAAACGACACTTCTTTCACGCCAAGCAATTGAGCGACCCTCGAAAGGATTTCCGGCTGTTCGGTGATGCCTTCGGGTAACTTTGAAAGGTCTGGGTCTTACGTTCAAAGCTTAGGAGAGGAGATAACCTCTTGCAGTGGCCGTAATACTTGCCTTTCATTGTTTTTCGCGTCGCATAGGGTCAAAACCTCGATGAGGCGCGATTTAGTACTTCTTATTGATGGTGCAGAATCACGACGCGTAAACAAGGCCAAATAGTGTACAAGGATGTGCAATGTTGCGAGCCCAGTTCAGACTCTACACCGTTTACATATTCTTATTGTCTAGTCTCTTATGAAAGTTATCGTCAAACACTGGCACGCCGTTGCACAATGGAGGTGGGACACAGGAAATAGTGATCCGGATGATGTAGACGGAGAGGGCGATGTTTGTGGTATCTGCCGTGTTCCTTTCGAGGGGTGTTGCCCGTCATGTAAAATGCCGGGAGATGATTGTCCGCTGAGTAAATGCGATGCTTTCCCTCCATCTATAATCCACTGAACTCTTCCTTCAGTATGGGGCGAATGCACACATGTATTCCATCTTCATTGTCTTCTCAAATGGTTGGGTACAACCGCGTCTAAACAACAATGTCCAATGGATCGAAGGACTTGGGGTATGTTTGCATGGACTGAAAGACAGATCCACTATACTTACTGATTCACGAATCAGTCACTGCGGAGCGGAAAGTTGGGGAACCTGCCGCTCCTTCAGCTACCAACTCTTAGAACACTGGAGAGAACAATCCGAACCTGATCTTTATAATTTCATTCATTCACCTGCCAACGATACTACTACCACCAACCTTTCGTTCCCATGTTATTGGACCCGTCGTGCCCACCCCATCAAAGTCCCGACTCTCCCCTGGCTTTGCTGTAAGTAGATCTTCGTGCTTCTCCGATCCGACTGCTGTTCTCCACAACAACCACGAGGACCATGCGAATGGTTAAACGTTCCCTTCGCAGCAAGATGGGCTCAAAAGTTGTGGCGACCGACTTCGAAGTTAAGGTGACTCTGTTTTAAAGACGTAGCCAGGGGCCGTGTGCGGAGATAGGCGTAGGCGGTCCTCTAACAGCAAAGTCCACAAGGGATATATGGTCCTCAGGAACGAATGATAGCTCGCGAACAGTCCGACATCCCACCAAATTTGCATTCAGGGATAGTGTCTAATTGGAGGTTCCGCCCCACAACGGGTTGGGGTTCATCATTTGTATCCCTTTCCATCAACAAAACCGACAACACACAGAGGAAGGTTGGGAAAAGGGAACACCATAGCGATAAATCATCTTATGATTACAGTTGGACATACAACTGGACTTCACTAGCTACAAAGGGTCTAACGATAACAAAAATCTGGTAGAGGTGGTGAGGAGATAAGTAATCATGCCGACCCACAACCACTTCCATGCAATCCGGATGAGCTGGGGGTTCAACGTGAGAGTTAGTCCGACCATTGCCGCAATTGCGAAGAAGGTTGAATGACAGAACTAACGGGAAGACACATCGAACTGTGAAACCTATCATTAATTCTCCTTTATTAGGCTTAGACACGGCAAGAACGGCGTATGGTATAGGTGAGACCTCAGGCCTCATGCCACACCCTTTCGTAGATTGTTCGAGGAGAAAGTTCATCCGGGCGTCTCCCGTTCGCACATAAAGGGAACCCAGCCGTGATCAAGGCGAAGAACTGTGAAGCCACAGGGGCTGATATCCTCGGCTCCTCGGGATATGAATCAAATTTGTCTCGCTGTGCACCCAGCACACTATCCGGGTCTTGGTTGCTGAGCATTGCGGAATTAGCCGTTGAAGAATCCGTCATACACAATGTATTCCTACGAGCAGTTCCTCGTCATTCCCGTTGCATTACCTATGATGTAGACTGTTGTTTGAGAAGGGGCCGATTGACGTTGAATAAAGGCAAGCAATTTGGGATGTACATAGACCTTTCTAGATCGCCAGATCCCTGTTGCTGGTAGAAATGCGAACAAACTGATACTAATCTGGCTCAAGGACAGGCCAGCTTGATCGAGAAATATTCATTAAGATAGAAAACTGAGTACTGAGGTGTATTTTGGCAGTTACTAAGCCCTCTTTAATGCCGCCGTGCGAGTAAGTACTTAAGTACCCTCGATCTCGAATAGATAATAATGATGCCATGGCAGTAACGCCACACCACGCCATCATCACACCTATTGACTTTCCGAGGGCACTAGATTGACGGAGGTCTGAGAGAACACACCTAATGACGATGCGAATGCGGCAGAAGTGGTTGAAGAAGTGGTAGCAAATGCATATTTTGATGTGCGAGAAGTCGTAACGAGAATTGTGCGGCAAAAGTCCTGCACGATCACGCAGACCAAATTAAGGTCTCCTGGCCCATATCATGAATTTGCTTTCGTCAAGCCTCGTCAGAGGCTGAACAAACTCGAATGCTTTTGCTTGCCATGCTCGAGTTGCCAGGAATGTGAGATGAGTTGTATAACAAACAAAACAAGCAACAGTAAGCTTGTGAGGGGAGTGGAGAGTATCTGTGTGGAAATCTGTGTTTCCTGTCTCCGGGTTAATCTATCCCCACCGGCTGTCGATCTCGGTCACTCAGTATGCTGTAGTTCGTATCACGGGAAACCAGATACATGGGCAACTCCATTCAGTGCATCCACTAAGAAGGTTAGTAGAGGTCCAGCAGACATCAAGTTACATAATATGAGGCTTTCCAAAACAAGTTTATTCCTTCTTCCAATTGTCGTGCAACCCAATAGAAAGATTATCTCAGGGGTTAATCGCCAAAAGCTCAACCTCGAAAGTCAGTTTTGAGTTAGGTGGGATGACTGGCGGATAGCCGCCTTCACCGTACCCCTGGGACGAATAAGATCAAAACTTATGACCAGTGGAAAGGCACGTACATAGTCTGGCGTAATGATCAACCTAGCCTTTTCGCCGACTGATAGCTGGGGGACACCTAGGAGATTGATGTCAGGTTTGTGAAGATGATAAAGACTACAGAACGATACCTTCATCCCAACCTCTGATAACAGCGCCTACACCGATCTTAGTGTCGAAAGGCTTGTTTCTGGAAGAGGTGTTACCAATTGACTGAACATGGTTTCGCTTTTAGCTACGTACCGTTCCCGACTAGAATCAAAGACGGTCCCGTTTTCCAATGTTCCGACGTAGTGCATCCGAACCTTATCTACTCAGAATGAGTGGAATAGTGTCGATGGAGGCATTTTAAAACGCACCGCCCTTCTTGGGGAAGGTCTTTCCGTCTCCAGGAGTGATCCTCTCAACAGTAACGCCCTACACAGCGCATCGGAGTATGGGTAAAAGTGAGAACCAGAGCCGAAAGACAAAGCGAACGCCGCACCATAACTCAGAAGGATATGTAGAACTGAAAGATGAAGTTTTGGGACGAGGTAATCGATCACTTGTTGGGGGGTCTATCCATTGGTAATCCGGCAGTATATATACCGCTCAGCCACATCTGCTTCCACTGGGGAATTCGAGGGCTCTCTAGATCGACTTGGGGGACTGGATCTTGGCTCATCAGTGTAGAAAGATCGACGAATGTAGTATCCCATTTGATGATCCCACCTCACAATTTCATAAGTTCCAAGAAAGAGCAGCGAATTCTATTCCGAGTCCGGGGATAATCAGAGACACGGCACTCAATCCTTATCGATATCTGATATCGATTTTGGGGTGATTACAATGGCATTCCTCGTCATTTGTGATGCATTACTCCTATCCATATACTGAACACTTATGCCGGCGAACATGTTGTTAAAGGGATCTGAACCGGAAAAATGTTGCAAGAAATAAGCTCAGGTTGTATCCATGCAACAAAGTCTCAGCACTTCCCACTCCAGTCATATCGTATGACGATCAAGGAAAGACCGTATACAGCTGTTCATTCCCATCTCCTCGGAAGAATTGAAGTGTCTGGTCACGTGCTCAGCCTTAAGATAACCGGAACACCCCTAAACCATCCAGCAATAAAGTTACCGCCATCAAGTTATAATCGACCCCAATTGCATCGCAGCTCCAGCATCTCACGAGAATCACGCTGACTACTCCGCTCCACCAACCTTTTGTCCTTCTTGCCTCTCGATTGTGCGTGACCAGAAAATATACACCGATAACCTCCGCAGCAGCCTACAATAGCATTTCAAGTCCAGCGTGAAAATAGGAACCCAATCCCCATATTTATCAAATAGAGCTCACTTGACCTGACGAGGCAGGCTTGTCTACCCATACTAGCGTTACGATACGAACAAAATCACAATCTCCTCGAACGCTCTCCTGAGAGCTGGTGCCGATCCAAGAGCTTGTTAGTGAAGTGCTTGGGGCTTGGAGCCTGAGCGCCTTCACTGTCTGATGACTCGCCCTCACAATATCGTTCTTGAATTCATTCCGAGTTGACAGGACTTCTAATGTCTTCGCACGTCCGTGGCGAGAACTATGTTGTCCGTTTGACGCCAACCCTACATGCATTGTTCAGGAAAAGAGCCATGACTGTTGCGTGTGCAACGCTTGTCTAACTGTAACAAATTTTCGAAGATAGTTAATACCGAAGAACCAGAATTCAGAACAACGGAAGGCAAGCCGAACTTCTCTTTCGCGTTGACGTATTATTCTACCGTCTCCGACTATGGGAATAACAAGCTCAACACGTCTCATGGGATCAATAGCTGCTCCGGGATCGCCTGGATTATGGGCGAACTTTGAATGATAGAAAAACCCCCTTACGTCCCTTGCTCGATGTGGCAAATCTAGTGGAGAAGCCGACCAAAAACCACACTGTATGCGATACGAATCACCATCACCGATATGCTTTCAAAGTGCAATCGACCTAGTTGGGAAGACTGATACAGGCAGATTTGACTTGATCACGCCAATGATCGTCTTCAATAAGTTTAGCATCACAGGCAGCTGCTGCATTATTATCCATCCATCTTACGACATCATCTCTCTTCACTTCAAATTTAGCAGTCTCCGCGTCATATGATCACCGCTTCACCCACCACTTAAGCTTTAAGGGCTTGCATATGAAACACAAATCAGACGTGCATCAAACAATCCGACTTTCATACCGACAATCAACTTTACCCCATATATGTCAGCCGGTCCACCCGATGTCCCATGGACCTAGTTAGCCTACGGAAATACCAAGATCGGGAAATGACAGACGATGCGAAAGGACTTTCCATGGTCTCATTCCACAGGACCGTTGATGGTGATTATCATCAGATAGACCGAGAGACTAGACTCTGGAGGTTAGTTATGGCTATCACCGAGCCATGCTGGACCAGGTGGAAAGATTCCTCCAAGCCTAGAGTGTTGCGTCTAAATCGAGTCAACACTCGGCAGCAGCCCCGCCGTCTGACAAAATGCAGGCGACCGATAGCCTATCTGTGCGCATCCTATTGTGTCTGTGACCAGTTTGATCGAAAGCCAAGGAACAACTTTGATCGTCCTGAGCCTCGAGCGAGTGCCAATAAACAAGCATCTATTCCCAATCTGACATCATCCCCTTAAGAGCTTATAATTAGTGTGGCGTACAGCAACAACATAAGGGTATAGTCGGAGCCGGGGGGCTCTGATCTCCATAGTATGCAATAATACTTGCCGATACTTCGCAAAATGAAAGCTAGGCTGTGTTTAGTAATTTCAAAGCTTAAGTAGTGCATTGGCGTAATACACAAAATGTCTCTATGAGGAATGTGATCCATGGCAATGAGTACACGAGGTGCAAGATGTAGGAGCATAATGCATACACCAAAGCCTGAAGTGGGGGATGCTAATGGGCCGTGACAATCGTAAAGGAAGAGAGCGGTGGTTCGTGCTGCAGTGGCAAGAAAGAGTAAAGAAACGAGAATATAGCGGAGGTGCTCGACACCTCCCCCAAAGCCCAAAAAGTGATAAGATGAGAAAAGAAACAACTACGTGTCCAGAAAGCACATGGACTCTATACCACATCGACAAGTTCAACCTCAAACTTGAGGGTGGCATTGGGCGGGATGAACGGCGGAAAACCTCGTGCGCCGTAGGCCTGTGTTTTAGTGCATCGTAAGACCGGAGATTAAGGGACATGTAAAGTTCGACACACATAGTCGGGGGTGACAATTAACAGCGCCTTCTCGCCCTTGGACAGCCTTGTCACGCCTACGATGCGAGAGGTCAATTGGGCAATCCGAGGATTGTATCGAAGCGAATACCTTCATCCCACCCTCTGATGACTTTCCCAACACCAATTTGTGTCACGAATGGTTTGTCACCACTGGTAGACATGATGAGATGTAGACCTGGTGAAGTCTACGTTATGCTCACTGGTCAACGCTCGAGTCGAACTTTCTGCCATCGAGGAGGGTACCCGTGTAGTTTATCTTGACCTTGTCTACAACATTCAAATGTCAACTCAAGAACAAAACCCAACAGCATTGGCGGAAGGACCTCCTTGCCGGGGGAACGTCTTGCCATCGCCCGGTTGTAGACGGACAATTTCGACACCCATAACTCCAACAAAAAGCACAGGAAAACGAAAAGTCGAGGAGAGTCCGGTGAGTAGGACAAGTGACGAAGTTGCAGCGGCCATTTATAGAAGTAGGGGGAAGCGGATCTTGATCCGACAGATCTAAGTGCGAGTGAGACCTTGCCTCCGTACAGACAAGCTAGGGATCTAACGCTTGCGGGCTTACGGATTGAGCTGTTATCGATATCGATGGAGCAACCATTACGAGACACCGCTCCATCCCTTTCGCCTACCCCGTATGTCACCTGTCGCCCATTTCCTTGGCCAAGGATGCACCAGAAAGGTTAAATGAGCTTGTCCCAGTTCTGAGTTTTCTCGGGAGCACCGAGTCCAGTGGTGACAACACAACGAGGGGGCCCGTTGACGCATTTTAAAAGTCCGCGCTGCCCATAAGATAAGTCTGTACCCCAGATTTCGAGTGATTTCCTCTTCACGCTGAACTACATAAGCGTATAAGTCCTGTTGGCCGGCAATTTCATTTAGAATAGTCTTTCCCGAAAACGTCATGATTCAGTACGCTGAAATGTTCTCTGCCTACGCTAATGGTCTCGCGGTCTCAACGGTCTCAACGGCGTTACATCACCCTCAGGCGACAAGACCAATACAATTATCGTCTCGCATCAGTCCGAGCCATGGAATTGGGCCTATGGTTACCCTTATGTACACCATTCGTCACCCCTCGATGACACGGGTGCTCCTTCTCCTCTTCCCGTCATGCCTTTTGGCAGGAGTAAGGCAAACCAAGGGACATTTGGGGCAAACGGCGAATACCCAATAATAACCGGAACAACGGAGACAATAAAGCAGAGTGTATGTCAAGAATAACCCGCAAAGTCCTACGCGAGTTCTTCGCTGTCAAGCCGGAGAAGATTCTTGATTCGTCAATGATCAGAAGCAATATACATATACAACCAGTACGCCCGAAGACACCTTCTGATCGCACTTGTATGCGTCTGTGATTGGTTGACGAAAGTCAGTCGTTTCCAAACCCATCGTCGCAATCCAGTAATTGCATTGCTCTGCACGCCCACAGGTTCCAGTGGCCTACCCAATCCCACGGCGTGATCCTTCTCAAAGGGTCCCAGACCTCACGTCATGTCATTATGCGACAAAGACCACAAGGACCGGGTCGAAAATATCATATGCTCCTGATCTACAATGCGCTATGACAGGGAAGCATTGTCGATTAGCCTGAGGTCTGCAACTCTGCTCGCCTCGAGGCCTTTAATAAACAAGGATATGTCGGTGACCATCCCTGTTTTCTATTGTTTTTCGTGCGATTCGGAACTAACCTAGGGGTCCTTTCATTTCATCACCGCCAACATCAATGTCGACTCGAGACCAGCTTCATTTCCCCTTTCGTTTTCATATTCACACCCGCACGGTTGGGAAACAAGTCCGAATGTTTAGATGTTCCACAGGGTTAAGCTCATCACAGCCTTGGACCCTGCCGTTCCTCTCGCAAAGGCGAAAACTGTTGCGGCCTATAAGAGTAGCCGAAAGCGAGATCCGAGGAGTAGGGAAGAGGAGGAAGGAACGGGGAAAGAAGAATCCAACAATGCTCTTGGATCACGGTCCTAAACCCAAAATACAAGACCAAATGCGAACCCGAGCCCCGAACCAGGGAGTAGGAACCAGACATAGGACATTGAGCGTAGCACAATGCACACACTACACACATGTCCTCACTCGACTACGGTCGCGTAAAACTTCGTTTCCACCGAGAAGCCCGTTATTCTTGTCTCTCCTTTCCTCCCCCAAAAGCCCCAAGTCCAACACAGACAGTGGGTGCCGCAATCCACCCAATCCAAGCATCCCATACTCATACACACCTCCTTCTCAAAGCAGCCGAAGAGTGATAATCATAGCACAATGGACACAACACGTTGGTTCATGTCTATCTCTCCCTTGCAGTTGGCACTCCCGAAGAGGCTCCCATGTCAATCACACTATCATCATGAAGCCCATCCATCACCACACATCCAGGGACGAGTCAGGCAGGCCTCGGCCACCAGCAGGGAACTGCGAACTGCGCAGAAGGCCAATCATTATTGGAAAGAGAACTGCGTATTTGTGAGATTGAGACCGAAAGCCTGAGAGCGATAACCAAGACCTTGGAAGTAGCAGAACGCAAACGGGCAAATCTACCTGTTTTCCCATGGTGTTTTGGTGTAGATAACACATGAGGCAGCGGGGTTGTTTTTTTTTCTGACATGAGGCATTGAGGGGTTAAAGTTCGGGTGTAATCAGCCCTGCAGATATGCGGCTTCCGGAGTATCTTTGCCGAAGAAAGGGCTTGAGATTCGGGGACAAGAGGAATGAAGAGCTTGTGGTGCCATGAGAGGTGGAGGATGGGAGTATGAAGGCTCCATTGCATCGAGTTGTCTGGTCGTTGGAGAGTCACGCACTTTTCTATAGTAGGTCATCTCCCTAGATCTAGAGACCCTCTGGGTAGTGATCTCGTCTGTGATGTTCCTATCCTATCCTATGCTTAGGAAGAGCAATAGATATCCTAACATAGATGTTTTCTGGATATGGCCTAATTACACTGACTGTTCAACGACTCAAGACACCTCTTTCCTGACTCCCTGCTCACTCCTGAGCCTTCGTCCCGTCGTTCCGCCGTGTTACCCTGCAGATCTACACGGGTGGGTTGACACCCCGCTCTAGGGCTCATTTAACTTCGTAGATAATAACCCTGAGGGTCTGAGAGCTGTTCAAGGTTCCATCAAATCAACCAAGCTCCGCGCATAGCACTGAGCGCCAACATTTCTTTCATCTCTTCCCATCAGCCTAGCCCACCATACGATTGCGTAACTCCCATTGATACACGATATGTAGCATGAACACGGTTGAAATATCCATCACGCGATTTGTCAATAAATATAAAACCCCTATCTCGCTTCAGATTTCCCTTTAGGGCCCCGAGCTCAGATACCTGCACCACCAGTGACCTCAAGGGTGTGCCCAGAGACATACGACGCAAGAGGCGAAGCAAGGCTAAAAAAAAAAAAAACGAACCACAATCAAAACCGTTTCAAGACCCAACACGACAAAAAAATCAACATACAAAAGCATAGCCGAAGCAGCCTCATCGGGCGAAGCACCCCTCCTCAAGGGGATCAGAGGATAGGCCTCGGGGTTTTTGGCAGCCGCATCTCCAGTGGGTCTCTGCGCCCCTGGAACGCCCAATGCAACCTTCTTCCCCTCAATCTCAATGGTCACACCTGCCTCCTTGGAAGCAGTCAACCGTGTGTGTATGAGACCAAATGCGATGGTGTTGGCGCGTACGCCAAAGGGACCCCATTCTTTTGCGATGGTTTTGGTGAGACCGATAACGGCGGATTTTGCAGCGGCGTAGTTGGCTTGGCCGACGTTGCCGTGAAGACCTGAGGTTGAGGAGACGTTGATGATGGAACGATTTTCGCGGTTGTCACCCTATTTAGCGAGGGGGGGGGGGGGGGGGGGTTGAATAGGTTGGATGGATAGAGGGAAGGGGAAGGTGTTACCTTGACGCGGAAGTAGGGGGCTGCCTGGCGGATGAGCCTGAATGGAGCACGGACGTGAATCTTCAGGATGATGTCAAAGGCGTCATCAGGTGTAGTGTGAAGCATCTTGTCAAAAGTGAAGCCGGCTGAGTAACATAACTTCGTCAGTATCTTTCCCCCTAAATTTCGAAAACTGCTCACCATTGTTCACAATGTGGTTGATCTTGCCATACTTCCTACACACCAGGTGCTCAACATTCTAAGGATGTCTGTATTACAAGACAAATACGTACTGAACAGTAGCATCCACAATCTTCTTTGGGAAATCATCGGCGCCGACATCACCAGCAACGGCTAACACATCTCCACCGAACGCTTGAATCTCCTTCGTGACATCTGCTAGGCGTTTCTCATCAATACTGGAACACGAATCAACCACTCAACTCTCAGACGTAGAACATGAAAGAGGAGGAAGGAGAGCGTACTCGCTAATAACGACCTTTGCGCCTTCCTTAGCAAAAAGGACAGCACAACTCTTGCCGATACCCTGCAAAATCCCTCCTCAACAACTTGCGATCTCGGATCAAGCATAGATTCAACATACCTGACCGGCACCTGCCCAAACCGAAGTGTTTGAATGGCACCCCAGCAGGAAAAAGATGGGACCACATACCTGTGATGATCGCAACTTCACCGGCCAGCAAACCCCTCCCATGAGTGTTCGAGAGGTGCCCAGAAACTTGTGAGAGCCGATCAGCCATTGTAGAATACGAGAAGAGTCGGAAGAAGTGGAGAGAAGGAGACTAGGCTCGTACTTATATGTACCTGAGTGTGAGTGGTCGTGTGGGATGGTTCAAGAACAGGGGTAGGCCCGGCTATATCGGATGCCAATTACCGGTGTGGGGGTGGTCCATTTTACCGGAATTGGAAGTGGGCGTGGTAGTGAGAACGTGACGGGGAACCACTTCAGAGACGAATAGAGATCACGAATACTTGGTGGAAAGGACCCGCTGCTGCGATAAACAGCGGTATGTTCTGTTAATCACGACATATAACGACGTTGAAATATTTCCTGTGATACAAATCAGGATAGAAGGCGTCGCGGCGTCGAGCTTATATCCAGCTTGACAAATCTCTTGTTTGACATCTGATCACCTAACCAATCATTCCCGGAGCTTTGTGATTTTCTTTTTCACCCCGTTATTTTTGTTCCTCAACTCCATTTAAGGCATCTACCTGATAAATTCCACGACGAGGAGGAAATCATTGCAGAATTGCTAGAGAGCGGCCTGTGGATTTTGTGGAGAAAAGAGGTCATTGCACAATTCCGGGCTTCTAAGAAATTACCCGCTCTCGGAACATAGCATTGACTTCGTGATTTTTATCATTCCATAAAGCGCCATCGGTCCCGATTCCCGACGTCCCCTCCATAATTTGGCTTTTTTAGTCCTTCATTAACTACTATTACAACCATATGTCCGCCCATGTACTGGGATACTCGCACTACGCCTCAGAATCATCACTCCAGCCCCCTCCACAACCCCCGCTCGTTGGGCCCTATCCCGTAGTCGCCAAGGAATTTCCCGAAAGACTCTCGGGCATCCCCTACCTTAGCATTCGGTGTCCAGCTCCTGACATCTCACAACACTTCCCATCAGACAACCTCCGTACGCATCCCCTTCTAATCTTCTGCACGCCCACGACACACCGGACTAACGCGCCTTCAATCGTCATTAACGATTAAGACCGAGGAATCCAGTTTTGTCGAGAAAATAAGCGCCAGTGGTGATCTGGATTCGACGGTTGGCGTCTCGTTGGTTCATGAGCATTGATGATGAACGCCGGACTTGGTCTTGGCACTTTGCAACACCCGCGGAACGTGACGTCGATGATGGGGTAAACGACGAGTGACAACTGATGCTTAGCGCGTATCATACGCACATCAACACATCGTACTGAACCCTCTCCATGGTAATCCCACACCACACCTCGAGTCTGTTACAACGCATGAACATTCTCCAGACTCTTCTTCGGATTCGGCTCGCTTCCCAACACAAATCCCCACCAGATTACCAGCATGTTAGAAAATGAATGGTAAACAAACAATGTGACTTGTTGACCCTTCGTTCGCCCAATAGCTTCTTCGCTCGGTCTTGTGCTCAGACAGGAAAAGTCTGACAGGTGTTGATCAGTTGATCAACCACATGGCGACAGAGTCGGGTAGCCCTGGTTAACTAGCTAATCGCCTTAAGTGGTAGCATTATGTAGAATTATGTACATTAAAGTGGCGCGTCGAAGCCCTTAAGACGGGGGCTTGGGGTGCACTTGACCATTTGGGTGGGTCCCGAGCAGAGGCGTGGTTGGGCAAAGGCTCTGGGTGCGTATGTCGTGTATGCGTCAGTATGAACTTTGTGTCCGGAATGGAAGACAACGATGCTACGACCGCGCACAATACGACCTTAGCGTGTGTACATAGCTATGTAAAATTTCAAGACGAATGATGATTAATTGGGTCTCCTGGATACGAGAGCGTAAAAGGCGCCTGTGAGCAAATATGAAAATTCTGATCCTAAATTAACGTTTAGATAGGTTGATGAAGGTCGGAAGATGGTACGATAGAGGCAAAGACTGAGGTAAAAAGGCGGAGATGGAAGCTGGAAGGCAAGGTGGAGAGGATAACATTCAGGGTTGTGAAGTGAAATCATAAATGGTTCGATGCCTCGCTTGTATCCTCGTCTGACCTACTTTTGCCTTCTTTCCTCTTTTCCTCCCATCTCTCCCATCCTCCCTCCCTACTCCCATCTGCACACCACATCGACGGCTCGACTCGCTGCACATGGCCTCGACATCGACATCTGTCGTGTTCATCGAACCCCTTGGCAGCTCTTCTACATCAGAGAACGACTGCCGTATGGTGCGCTTCGACAACGAATGCGTCCTCATCCCCGAATACTCGCCTTCACGAAGACGCCCGCGCGTGGTCACAAAATCTTACTCTCTCCCTCTCTGGAAACGCCGATCACCATCTCTCCCACCTGCTGTGTCCGATTCTGAGTACGCAGAGGACACCAGCGCCAATCTTCCTCCGCCCCTTTCCACTTCGCCAGAGGAAACCCATGTCATCATCAGGGTTCCCATCCCCAGGTAGCTTCAACTCGTCTCAACTCAGCTGATTATTTATTATACTACTTTAGTTTCGTTCGTCGTTCCTCACGGTCTCCATCTCGTGGATCCGGTCGTTCACTCTCCACATCACCCACCATCCCCCTCTCCCCCTGTCTCGTGGACCGCACATCTTCCTCTCCTCCCACCTTCAACTCAGCACTCTCCTCAACCCCACCAACTCGCCGGCCCTCCCTCCGCACTTTTCACCGGCGCCCAGATGACCAAACGGTACCCCTCCGCGCCTGCTGCCCAGACTGTGTACCAATCACAGAAGAGTGCCTGAAGAAGGGCTCAACTTGGCAGGAGAAATTTACCAAAGGCGCTAAACGCCGTCGAAGTGCCAGCCTGGACTCGACAACGACCACAACAACTTCTGTGGGTAACTTGGTGGGTGGGAAAGAGGCATTTGTGACAGGTCCGTATAATGAACGGATGCCTCCGCCCACATTCGCGATTACAGTTGATGAAGTCGATAAAAGGCGAAAGTCGCAGGACTCGGTGCATGAGGCTCATGGAACACGATCGGGTTCCCCCAATGGCCGGCTCTCTCAGTCCCAATTCAATGGACATGATCGAGAGTGTTCAGGGGACTCCTTCCTCTCGGATGAATCCGACCCCCACCAGGGAGAGAGGCCGGACCCGCTTATACCCAAACGTAAATCCTCGCCCATTGCAGAGGAAGATGAAAACGAGCTCTTTCCACTTCCTTCCCCGCGGCGCTCACCCTCGGGTTCGAGGTCCCCGTCGTTTGGTCCTTCGCCTAAAGTTTCACCCAGAGCTTCACCCGGGTCGACACCTGGGGTGTCCCCCAAACAATCCCCGACACCGAGTCCGAATACGTCTAGTTCGTGTTTACATCCTTCGAGTGCGGCAGTGTTAGCTGCGGCATTAAAGGCCAAGTCAAAGTCGAATTCGAAGGATAGTCTTGGACTTGGGTCTTCAAGTTCCGAGGAGGCGTTGCTTAGCGGTGTGATATCGAGGAAGAGTAAAGAGAGAGGCAAGGAGTGCAAGGGTTCGAGTGCAACTGCTGATCTCGTGGATCTCTCCCCTCCAGTATCTGGGGCCTCTACACCTCGAGGAAGCAAACCCAGACCATTGTCCCTCACCCTCTCCTTCCCCTCCGCCCGTAAAACCTCCGCCTCCACTGATGGCAGCGCAGACGCCAACACAACTGGCGGCGATACGGTACCAAACTCACCTGTGACCGTTTTTGACTCGCCTTTTAATTCTGTCTCGTCGATATCTTCAACTTCTCAGCCTAAATCACCCATCTCGTCTACATCCTCTCCTACACTTGGCAATGGCAATAGCGGGAAGAACAGGAAATTGTCTTTCACATTGCCGTTTTTGAAGGCGTCTGGGGCGATAAAGGGTGCGGGTGTGGATGTGTTGAGGGGTGTTAGTTCGATTTCGGGTGGAGGTGGTGTGGTGGGTGGTGGTATGTGAATGTTGTTCTGGCTGTGGTTTGCTTATAAGGGTTCGGGCTTGTGGGTGGGGGGGTGTACGTGTTGTGTTGTGGGGGCTCGCATCACGGTTTATATGTACCATTTTTGTGGTTCCTCTTTGCCCGGATGCAGAGCTTTGGTTGCACTCGTCAGCGGTGTGCCGCTCGGCTCCGGGGTCTACCCTGTTGCCAATTTTTTTTCGCGCTTATCATGTTGCCTTACTAACGTCTTTTTATGTTATACCCGTTTACCTATTAATGGTTCTGCTTTATCGTTGCTGTTTTATTGTTTCTTTGTGTTATTTGGTACATATTTTCTGGTTGGATGGATGGATATAGTCGCGCATTGCACTATTTACTCGATGTTTTTTATGTTGTGCAAAATGAATTGAAGCACGATGCTGACTCTGATGGGCTCCATCACTCGCAACATTGATATGACTCGATAATCCTTCCACACCAAGTATTCAAATAAACTCACAATTCATATACCTCTGGATCCAAAACCCTGTGGCAACATGCCCTGTATCGCGGGACCAGCCGCAGCGGCACTTGCATCCCTAACACCAGCCCAACACTCCTTCATACACAATCTACCCAAAGCCGAACTTCACGCTCACCTCAACGGCTCGATCCCACTCGAAATCTTACAAGACCTCGCACTTGATTACTCCCCACCCGAAGGGGATGACCTAGCCGTATCAAACGAAGCGATTCGAGTTGGATTGGAGAAACTTAGAAAGGGGGTTACGTTAGATAAGATAGAAGATTTTTTTGGGTTGTTTCCTGCCATTTATGCTTTGACGAGTACGCCTGAGGCACTTGAGCGTGCTACGAGAGGTGTTCTTGATGCTTTCTTCACTCCCACCACCCTTGACAATAGTGACGAGGGTGCTGATGCGGGACCTCCAGCACCGGAATGTACGTACCTCGAACTCCGCACAACACCTCGCTGTACACCGACCATGTCTCGCGAGGTATACCTCCGCACTGTACTATCCGTAACATCCTCGTACCCACTCCCACCCCTTCCACAATCCATCACACATGAATCAAAGGTTAATAGGAGAATTGGAGTGATAGCGTCGTTGGATCGGAGGATGAGTAGGGAGGTGATGCATGAGATTGTTGGGGTGGTGATCAAGTTGAAGGAGGAAGGGTTGGGGATTGTGGGTGTGGATTTGTGTGGGGATCCATGTGTGGGTGATGTTGAGGAGTTTAGGGATGTTTTTGCGAGGGTTAAGGAGGCTGGGTTGGGGGTTACGTTGCATATTGCTGAGGTGAGTTGTGTTTCGTTTTTTTTTTTTCTTGCCCACGGGTTTTGACTTTGTTTTGGGGTTCGTAGACGGTGAAGAATCCGCCGGAGGAGACGTTAAATTTACTTTCGTTTAAACCTGATCGGCTGGGCCACGCGACGTTTTTGGATGAGGAGGCAAAGAGGGTTGTATTAGAGAATAAAACGTGTATTGAGATTTGTTTGACGTCTAACCTGTTGTACGTCCCCCCTGTCCTATCTACTTACCTTTCTGATTCGAAATGAGTATCCCCGTCCGGTTAGATGTAAAACTGTCGCGGACCTGGAGTCGCATCATATTCGATATTGGCTCCGACGCCAGCATCCTATAGCCATTTGTGTAAGTCCTCCCTCATTTTCCTTTTCCCGTACTCTTAACTGAACGGGCTAAATGGGTTGTGTGGATAGACGGATGATATCCTACCCTTCCGAAACTCGCTCACGGCAGAATACGCGCTTCTACTCGCAAAGCCACCCCTCGGACTTGGGTTGACGGAGGATGAAGTAAGAACGGTCGCAGAAATGAGTTTGGATTCGCGCTTCTTGACGTGACTTTTCCTTCTGCTTGACTTTGAATGGCTAAAGGAAAGGCGGGGAGGGAGTTGTATCTTGGATAACAACACTAGCATAACAAGAATTGAAGTTCTGCACCGACCCAGTAGCCCACAAACACCCCCATAAGTACCGGAGAAGGAACGCCGCCACGAACACGCAAATGAAACGAAGCGCCGATGCGACATGAACTGCCCACCTGGAGAGGCTACCTGGGCCGATGCCTGCCCTGCTGACCCAACATCCTTGACAAGGAACTACATAACCGCGCATGCGAAAACGTGCCAGACAGCCCACGCCGGGCCACGATGAAGACAAAGAAGCTCTAGGAGTCTCCAATCATATGTGGTTCTATTCTATTCTACATCGCGTTGGAAGGTTAGAAGTACTTACAGTCTAGGCTACGAAAGGTTAGGTTTGCGGCTCGCGGACGAAAATATACATCTCGGTGGTTCCTCACAAGCTGTGTCACTCATCACCCTTCTTATCCGGTGCTCAGAATCTTATTTTTGTCAAAGCTTATGAAGGAGCAAGCATGAGGGTTTGTAGACCATCACCACGATATGTCAAACCAGGCAGCTACACAGCCCTCTGAGGCGCACGTCCACCATCGCCCTCCATGATGTCCACGGATAGTGCTACACCCAGACTCCACAGTCCTACCATGATCCAGTCAATGACCGTCGGCGGCTCGTCCATCACCGTTGACCAGTCTCCAACCACTCCTCCGAGGTCAAATGGGATTCTATCTGGTGCCCACAACATCATCATGAATCAGCCCCAATTCGCCGATTACTCGCGCTTGACTATTGATGAAATATCCGTCAGAAGCCCTGGTGGCTCAACTGGTGAGTGTCCCCTCGTAGCAACATTTTGGCTTGCAGGCTGACTTTCCATCATAACAGGCATCCAAACCCTCTTTATCGCCTCCATGCCAGAGGCTGCGTTTGACGCTGCTGCCCGCGAGTTTTCCCCGCGTTGTCACCCCGGCACGCGCCAAAATTACATCGATGAAATCACTGGGTGGGCCTCCAGTCCAAACCGCCGTATTCTGTGGATGCAGGGCTTGGCTGGTGTCGGAAAATCAGCAATAGCCCAGTCTTGCGCTGAGGCATTTGGTGACGAGCTGGGAGCCGCGTTCTTTTTTTCTCGGCCTAACAAAATAAATAACCCTGATCGCCTCTTTACCTCCATCGCTTATCAACTCGCGACAAAACACCCCCCATATCGACAACTCCTAGATATGAAAATCAGCGAAGACCCTGCGCTCCACCTCCTTGTTGCTCCACTGCGGGAATTAAAAGAATCCGGCAATGGGATGGACGGGAAACTTATCATCATCGATGGCCTTGATGAATGCGAGGGGGACGAATCGCAGTATGCTATTGTAAATTCCGTCGCTGCCTCTATTCGGGACCAAACGATCCCATTCCATTGGGCTTTCTTTAGCCGCCCGGAGGCGCGTCTCGTCTCATTGTTCGACTCTCCGGACATTCGACCACTCTCTCTTCACTTAGAGCTTCCTGTATCTCGCCGTATTGACGACGAGATTGCATTGTTCTTGACGGAGAAGTTGCGTGAGGTCCAACGCCACCATAAACTATTGCCGTCATGGCCGTCCGGTACGGCCATTCAGATCCTCGTCGATCTCTCAGCTGGATTATTCGTTTATGCAGCAACTATTATTCGCTTCATCAGCGACCCGAACTCTCTCGGTCCAGAAGATCAACCGGATGCCGTATTGTCGCTCACAACAAAACACCATTTCTTTCTCGACTCTCAGCATCCTTTATCAGAGCTGGAGACATTTTATACGCTCATCATGCACCGTGTACCTCGGAAAACATTGGATTCCGTTCTGGAAATCCTGCTCCTTATATCCTGGAATCAAGACAAATGGAACCCAGCGGTCATTGTTGCCACTATGTTAGACATATCCGCAACCCAGTTCCGTGCTCTACTTCGCCCCCTTCAATCAGTCCTTACCATTGGTAACCCAACTCTCAGTCCATACCATCAGGTCTATGTTGATTTCTATCATACATCCTTCCTGGATTTCCTTTATGACCCCGTAAGGTCGGGAGAATTCTCTTTTGACCAACTCAAACCGTATCTATGGAGCAGAATGTTAAGGACATTGGAGAAGTATACTCCAGGTGAGGCTAAACTTACTTAAAAACATTGAATTTGCAGCTCACCCAGGATCTTTGACGGAAACGGTACCCGTATCGTGGCCTATACACCTACCTAGCTGTCGCTTGGTATATCAAGGCGTATGCGAAACTTGGATCAGACTTCTTGTTTCGATCCCTGTAAACGACGAAGTCGTTAAATTTCTCCTCGAGTTCGACTTCAGGGTGCTGATACAACTTGAATACCGAATACCCCACTTCAATCCAAACTACTTGTGCAGACGTGTGAGTCGCTCGTTCTTCCATACTCATCCTAATCATTTTACAAATCCTGTTTTCTTTAGATCCCCAAAAAGTTTCGTCGCCCTTGTTTCTCCTGAGGTTGATCAAGGTTAACTCAGAGATTACACATTACAAATGGCTATATATCTTTGGCCGTGGAGATCGTAAAATCTTTGGCTTTACGAGATCTGACAGGGGCGAATGCCAGTTCTATTGCTATATGACACTTTTAGAACTCCTGCAACTTAGATACCTTCCGTAGTAGGAATTCCTCATGAATGAAAGTCTCATTTCTGACCATTAACCTTGGCACGTTTCAATGGAAACCTATGTTGCACTGAATGTTCGTTGGGCCAGCGAACCCTATCTGGAAACATGATTTTACAGCGAAGTGCCAATTGATATATCGGTAGCCCAAAGCATGTGTTCCAAAATGTCGTTTATAAAAGAGGAATAAAAGCACGAATAAGCCGACTTTGTTCCTGGGGAGAGCTATGGGTTATGGAAGAGCTGACTGGATAAGCATGGTCACCACCAGACGTAAACATATTGACCACTCAAGATCGGCGCCTCATCCTCTTTCTTCCCAGTTGCCCCGTTGGAACAGACGAGATGGCAGCATCATATTTGTCTGAAAGACACGAGAATTTCTCAAGTGCCGCTCTGAAAAATGAGGGGCGAATACAGTGGGTGAGTCCTAACTTAAAATTTTTGACG
>JAEUWK010001451.1:0-51403 GCA_018524425.1 Podaxis sp. AQ795752 | reverse complement strand
AATCCTTCCTTCTTCTCCTGCTGCCCAACCTAGACCAATCCTGACATTGATGAGGGTAGTTGCAATCCCAGCAATTTCAGGGGACCCATACAATAAGATGCGTGAGCTTGAGCCCCCCATAAAGTATAGGATTAGATAAACAAGCATCCAAATCCTGTGAAATGATAAGGTCCGTGATAATGGTGTCCACAATCAGATTAACTCACATGTAAAGTGCAGCACTTTCAATGAGAATGGCTATGATTTTCTTAGGAATGTTAGTATACTAGTGCTCTGTGGCAACCACATAAAACAAGCTGTAGCATACCATTAAAGTCCTCCAACCTCCCAATGCCCTTGTCAGTCTGGTCTTCTTCCACAAATTCCATATTATTGCTGCCGTGACAGACATATTCATGCTATCGCCATGAATAGAACTGAGTAAGTGCACCTAAAACAACAAGGCAGGCTCTCTTACCAAAGTGAGATCACCACCAAGCTCTTAACCCCGTCTCGTAAGATGCCCTGCATCTGGGTATGAAATATTGCTTCTCGTATCATTATCACTAGGTTTAATTGAAGTTAGTACCCTGGGGATGAATCTAGTCCGTTTTCCCACCTAGATAGCCAATGGTCATAATTGCAGCGGCCCATAGAATTGCTTTCTTCTTGTCCCAGATAATATAAAGACGAAATGCCTGACAACATTTTCCTTGTGCGTCAGAACTTGAATCCATAAATACTCGATGTTATTACCAATGTCCAATCCGCGACCAGGATAGCAGACCATCCAATAACATTCTGTATGAACATCAGAACGCGCCACTGGTTTGGTCCTGCAATGGAAATACTAGGCTTAATGACAGCAATCCAGGAAAGAACCCAGCTCTGTAAAGACGTTTTTAGGCTGAGACGCCCATATTGACGATAACCCGAAATAGAGAAGACAGACCAGGGTGATCGTAAGGAAAAGTAAGTAGCCCAGCATCAAGTATATTGACGTTCCCCCTGGTCCAGATGAGTTCCGCTTAGTCGGCGCGACCTGACGATGGAGAACGAGGGACGAGATAATAAATAGCACCAAAAACGCGCCATAAAGCGAGCTGCTGACGAAGAGAATTCCAACACTATCGTTAATGAGGGAAGGAAGCAGAGACATGGGGGCCAAGAAGGGACATGAGGACTACAGTTTCGAGAGCTTATGCATTTGAATCGTGAGGAGCAGAGCGAAATGTTGGACAGATTACTCACTAACATCTCATTGTCGTCATGGAGTGGGCAATGATCATCAAAAATCAGTCCTTACATTCAATTAACTGCGGATGGGCAATCAAAGCCAAAGACCAAATGTGTACGGGTTTGCCCGCGAAAGATTCAAATTGCTTGAGGGGAGAGTGAGAGAAGAGGGGAAATCTACGGCTCGGTAGCAGTTCTATCCACTCTTGAGCGCAGATGCATAATCGCGCAGTAGTGAAGAAAACTTGAACGGGAAATCCATTACACAACCCCCCTGCCAAACGTGAGGTGAACCATGATGTTTCGTAGGGACTTAGGTAGTATCTCGGTTTCTGACACGCGTGTAAGGATTAGGCATATATAAAGGTGTCGAAGGCTATGTACAGATATCAATCTCGGTCGAATGTTGGATCCGGTTGCCTCGGCGTCTCTCTATTCATGCAGATTCTGTCACACTTGCCGCATAACTCGGAAAACCTGGGGAGCTGATAGACGAACAATTAAAAGTGCGGACTGACCGGCCCTCCTCTCCTACTGCCCATCCAAGCCCGACACGGACATTCACCAGAGTAGTTGCAATGCCTGCGACTGCAGGAGCACCATATATTACTAGATAAGAAGCAGTCCTGTCCACAAGGTGGAAGACCAAGAAAAGTACCATCCATGCCCTTGGGAAACAGAAAAAACAGAAACGCGATGTTGTTGAGATGATTTGATGACACATCGGAGAGAATGATGGTAACATACGTATGAAGAGCTGCACTTTCAATCGAAATGGCAATCGCCCTCTATATAGGTCACCATCTGTCAGTCCCTTGACACTTCGAAAAGATGCCAGAAAAAAGAACACATGCGATGATTATTTTCCGCTCGCCGACTCGGGTAAGCGTGTTATTTTTCCATATTTTGTATGTGATCAGTGCTGTAAAAGTGACGGTAGTGCTGGAGCCAGTCAGCTCAGTAAATATCATGGCAAGAACCCTATGAGGAAGAGGTACCCAAGATTAAGCGAGGACAGGACAATAGTACCCTCCTCCCAAGTATGCTTATGCTTGGTGTAGTAAACAATGTCACCAAAGAAAAATCCTGCCAATTGTTGTGGGAATGTATGGCGTACCCTCAATCTATGGGCGTACCGGCATAAGTGAGAGCCCCAATGATACTTCCCCAAAACACAATCTTCGGCCGCTCCCATATGATGTATAGGCGATACGCCTGGGGATATCGAATAGATTACTTCGAAGCTAGGCGCACGGTTACACAGAAGGCCACACCAAGATAAGGTCTGCACTAAATATGGCTGCATCGCCGCTGAATGCCTGTACCTGGAGAAAAACAGATTTTTGAAGATCGTGATGCGCTTGTCCCCCTGTTACCAGGTTCGGGTGCGTAAACATGATCCAAGAGAGGATCCAGCCCTAGAATACGTTTTGTGCAGCAGATGTTATGGAAAGCCGAATGGGAAAACCGGCGTACCGTTGTGATGAAGCTGAAAAGTAGATATCCGAGAGTCAGGTAAATTGTGGTACCAGTATGTCCGGATGAACGACGTTTGTTCTGTTTGCATTGATGGTGTAGCACGAGTGCAGAAAGGACGAATAGAATAAAGAAGGCGCCATACAGCGCGTTAGCAAGGAAGAGTACACCGACTTGTGTTAGCGGGGAAGAGAAAGGGAACTGCATGGTTAGGACAGACTTCCCCCTGAAAGCGACTATAGTTCTTATAAATCTCTTCACCCACTGGACTGGAGGCTCGGCACTATAGACAGTAATGGCCATCATGAGTGTATCATCACTCAACTGCAATGGATGGGATCACCGTGGTTTTACTTTGTGGCGTGCGACGAGTGATGGACAGCTGAGGAAGGGAAACTGCGGCCCGAAAACCTGACCACAAATGTTTCCACATCGGAGGACCCAGATAATCAATACATTCCTCAGAGCAGATATGCGATGGAAGCTAGAACCCTCAGATGCGATGTACTAGGCTCCAAATCATGCGGGCGTTACATGACAGTAATATATAAATAAGCGAGACGAAAGAGCTCTACATTGATTGTTGCTTAACGAGATAATGTACTCCATTTTCAGAAGTTCGGGGAGCCAGAATCATGGCCGAGGCCGACGATAGATGCCGAACCCTGTACGGAATTGGTGAAACGTTCCTCTCTTCCCACTGCCCAACCGAGGCCCACGCGGACGTTGATGAGCATCGAGGTAACCCCAGCAACGTGGGGTGATCCATAGAGAAAGACTTGGGAGATGAGGGAGTCCGCAAAATATGCGGCAAGAAAGCAGAGCATCCAAGCTCTAATGTTTTCGAGCTCGAGATTACGATTTGCTGAGATGATATAGGGAGGAGACACTTACGTATAGAGAGCGGAACTTTCTACAATGACGGCCAAGAGTCGCTGAAACCGTAAGTGAGACCCGCGACTACCAGTGATGAGAATCCTGCTGGATACCAACAAATATGATCTTTTCGCCGCCGACAGCCCTTGTAAGTTCATGCCGTTTCCATACCCTCCGGGCGATGAGGAGCGTCGATATTACGTTGACGCTACGCGTGGGTTGGTTTTGGTGTCTAATGAAGTCTGCGGTACGTACCTAATTGATAGCCCCACAAGGACAACATTGGGAATCATAAAAACCAAGCCATCCCTTGAGTAGCGCACGACTACCAAGAGTGTCAGACCTGAAGTTGGCATTTAATGATGATATCATTGATGGTCATCAAGCAAGGCCTTACCGACTGCCGCAAGTCCCAGAATAGCGGCGGTATAAAGGATAACCCTTCTTTGGTCCCAGACCACATAAAGCCGGTAAACCTGGCAAGAGGAGGTGCAATGCGCAGCTAGTGCATAGGTAACTAAGATTTACCATGACGAGGTCACCAATGAAGTTCGCGAGATACCCGATGATATGCTGCGAAAACACGAAGGAATTATAATACCGGACGCTCAAGTCGACGTTGGTTATGCCAGGGTTGAAACACATTATGGCGGAGAGCACCCAAACCTAAAAGTTGTGTTAGCGAGTCGTTGGCGCGATGAATGATAAGTTTCCTCTGACAGTAGTCAATACACCAAACATCATATAGCTGAACGTCAAGTATATGCTCGTACTAGCCGACCCCGACACCTTGGCCGCCCTGTATTGTTGGTGCAGGATGATCGCAGATAGGACGAATAAAACCAAGAAGACACCATAAAGCATACTAGAGACGAAGACAATCCCAATCCTAAATACTGGTATCTGGAAAATGACTGACATTGGTCGGGAAGGAGGGGGGTGTTTACACTACCCAACCCAATCATGAAATCTTTTATACGAGACATCTATTTCCACTGTCATGCTCCGTTTGGGTCGGAAAGGGCTGTTCGGGAACGTTCGACATATCACCAATCATTTATATGGATTTCTTCGTTTGAGGATTGCTGTGACAGGGCTCCAAGTGCATGAACGTAGGGGTAGTACTTGTGGTGCGAGAGAGGCTGAGCACTGAAGTGAAGTAGGGCCATTCGCTTCCTTTCGTTTCAAACCCGCAAAGTCAAAATACATAGTCAGAAGGATTTTCTCGAAGTGCAACACGGGTGGATAAGCATAGGCAGGCAGTGCATCAACCTGTTCTAAGAGACTGGTGCGAGAGCTGACGGAAGCCAGGCTGAATCTTAGCCGCGTCACGTTACCGATTACCAGAAACGCGGTGATCACGTGGAGGATCAACCTGTCGCGTTGGTGCAGAGATTCATTTCTGAAAACATCGAGACCTCCGTCATGGACACCACTGGATTCAGCCAGGTCGGGCGATATGGGACGCTCAGCCTCATGAAACGTTCGGAGCCTGACACCGTCGTAACAGCCTTCGGAATCGATACAGAAGAACTCACGTTTGGACGGGACCCCAGCTGTAGTGTACGACTTTACTATCCGGATATTAATCTTGTTCATTGCAAGATTACATTCGAAGAACGGAAGGTATGAGTGTACAGGACACACACCCGTTCAAAAGCTGATTCGTATCTTCAGGCATTCCTTGTTGTGCTCGGAAGTGCAGGTCTGCTTGTTGACGGATGTAGAGTCTATCCTAATGGGACGCCCGGAGGACAACCAACGACGATCCCGCTCTCAAACAACTCTGAAATAGAGATCCGTAACAAGCGCTTTCGATTTACATATCCTCCAAAGGAAATACGCGCCGCCCTTCTGGCCACCCCTGCTCGTCCGTCCTCACTCAAATTGCTAATTTACTTTGGCTAACTCGAACCAACAGGAGCGAACCGAAAGCCTCGACTCTCCATGATACATTCTGCGCAAGTATTCTCGCCTCGTCCGTCCAAGGATCCTCGCGAAAACCTCAGGATACTTCAAAGTCCAATGAAGAACGCTTTCCGGAGTCCAATGAAGCCATCTGCGCTATCCCGGTCACCAGTAACTGCTGAAGCGGGTGATGATGCTGACGAGGAAGAAGAGATTGTGCTTGTTGACGGCAATTACCCCCGTGTTGTCGAAGAAGATAAGGACCTTGTCATCCTCGAGGATGTTGAGGTGCCACCTCCCCAACCCGTCGTACACGTCCAACCGCCGATGACCCCTCAACGTCGTCGATCCCAATCACTACACCGTGCAGTCCTAATACGAAGTGCGCAACGAGCGATTTTAGAACACGAGAGACAGCGACGCGAGGAAGAGGAAGAGAGGGAAGAGGAAATGGAGGTACTCGATACCATTGCGAGTGACGACATGAGCAGCGATGAGGACCCCAACATTGGTCAACAAGATAAGAACGATTGCCCGCCATCCGATGAAGAGACAAACAGCGACGAAGATGATGGCGAGAAGGAAGCTAATCAAGGCCAGCAAAAGCCACTTTGGAGAAAGAGTCTAGAGAGATTATGGCCATTCAGAAGCCCCAGCCCCACACATGCTGAGGTATATCCCCCAGCGTCTATATGTAGAGTGTCGATTAACTCGGACCGTAGGTTATCGAGGGAGAAGGGGCGGAGCTGGAAAAACAGGACGAAGGTTCGGAAGAAGTAGAAGAAGATGAAGGAGACGACGGTGGAGAACGACCAGAAACGCTTCTTTCTCCCCAGGCTACGCCAGTCCGCCGCCCATTGGGTTCCTTTATGACGCCCCAGGTTACGCAGAAACCCGGCCTTTTTGACCGCGGACAGAGCATTGAACCAAACCGCGGTCGATTAGGCGGAGGGCCTCCGGTTCGGTATTCCATGGGTGGCGAGGCGAGAAGGATTCCCCTGGAGTCCGCTTGGCGCGTTAAGGACATCGTTATCCCTCTTAAGGGAGAGGAAGAAGAGCCTAAGCCACCGGCGACTATCGGATCGATTACATTTGGCACTCCGCGCCCCTCGCATATTCTAGGACAAGCTCAATCGTCACCCACGCGGCCTCGTCCAGAGGTTAGCGCAGAAGAACGAAGGGTAAGTAGATCAGACCACTTGTTACAGACAGCAAGATCAGATTGACTATGACGGGATAGGCAATACAAGAGCGCAGGCGCAGCGCCCTTCGCGAAGTGGACTCCTATTCCTACTTCGGAGGTGGGATTCCGGGTTTATCACCCTCAAAGGCATCTGCATCTCCAACCAAACCGGGATTCAATGATCTTAACAATCCGTTCCGACCGGTGTCCCCCACCAAACGGGATTCTATCGCCCCAATCAAAGATATTGCGAGGCGGTTGAGTACGGACGAGGAAGACGAGAAGCTAGATACCCGCAGTCTACTTGAGCGGATGAAAGAAACCGTTGAGGGTATGAAAAGGAGACGCAGTACTATGGGCGGGTCGACGCCAAGTCCTGCGAAACCTTCATCCAGCTCGAGCCTCTCCGAGGAGGTTGTAGGCACTCCACTTACACATATCCCCCCTGAAGACGAGCGCGCAGAAAAGAAGAATGGCGCGATGGATGTTGATGAACAATCGGCCTTGTTACAATCCGCGGACAAAGATTCTACATCCCTGGAGCCGCAGGCTGATAACGGACAAGCTCACGAACCTGGGATGGACGATAAACCTATTGTTCCAGTTATCGTCGAAGAGACTATTGCCGACGAACGGAACCAGCTACCAGAGGAGTCAGCACAGCCGGAACCTGTATGTCTCACGCCATACTCTGACTTCATCCGAGTTTACGTTTCTATTCCCTTAGGAACCACCTCAACTTCAAACGCGGCTAAGGCGTTCTCGTACCAGGAGTCGGAGTCCGCAACCGCCAGCGGAATTGGCACAACCTCCGGTTGCCCGAAGAACCCGCAAGGCAACGGCTGAGCCTGAAGAAACTCACGATGCACCGATCGCCGATGCACCAAAACGGACCGTGCCTAGAGCTACCAAGAGGATAGATCAAGAAACGGCCCCTGCTCCTGTCCAAGTAGCAGCCTCAGGACCGTCAAGACGAGCTCGCAAACCTGCTGTCAAGACTGAGGAAACCCAAGCGACCAGGCGCGGTCACAAACCCCCCACCAGCGAGGAGGACCCCGCGCCGGCAGCCAAACGCACTGCCAAGAAAGCAGCAGTCAAGGAAGAGGAGGATAAGACTACGGTGCCACCACCCTCACGTCGTGGCCGACCTCCAAAAGCGATGACAGCAACGGGCTCAGAACAAGAAAGCAACGACGCCATGAAACGTTCAACAGCGCGTACGCGTGGGACAAGGGTCACCCCTGTCGAAGTTGACAATGGCGATGGCGATGATCCACTTGATTCGTTTAACTCTTCTGAACACGCTGCCACCGAAGAACTCCCGCCCGCTCCTGTACCCGGTAAGGCTGCGACGAAAGCTCGGAGAGCCCGAGCAGGTGTAAAGCAAGAACCTGAACCCACAGAAGCTTTGAAGACTACGACTACGAGGTCAAGAGCTGCCACCGCGGCAAAGACCCCAGCGCCTACACGGAGTCGACCTCGGAAGACTCCAGCAACGGCCCCCGCGGCCACACAGGTGGAGGTCGATAAGGAGAACGAACCAGGAACTCGCGCTATTGGAGGTCCATCTAGCAAGACCACAGGAGATACAGATGAAGGAGTGGTCGTAAAAGTCAGGTCTACGAGGAAGACGAAGACCGTCGCAGTTAAGCAAGAAGCTGAAGAGGCAGCTGCGGCTGCTCAACCCAAGTCCCGAACGACTCGCACAACTCGCGCTCGTACGAAAACCACTTGATCAGCAAATAATATTATCCACTTTCGTCCAACCTTTTTCCTTTGTTTATTCTTGTGTGACTGATTTGTACCTCTATGGGACTCTTACGACTTGATGTCTTCTGAAATCTGGGTTTTCTGAACAGTTCAACACTCCGATCCCCGCCCCATTTTGTGATAATCTCTGAGATGCGTATGACGAACCGCGATACATTTTTTTCCTCAGACGTGCGCCACCATCCCGGTGTTCTGGAAGATACGATGTACTCAAATATAACAATCAAGTCCCCGGTCTCGCATGCCCTCCGAACAAGACACACAACCCAAGAACCTGAACTCTGGATACCAGGCAACTCCCAGCGGTCCTTCAAACCTGCCAATTCCGCTATCAATCCCAATGCATCTCAGCTAACCATAATGAGCATGCTTGATGATGAGCATGAGAACATCGGGGAGCTCATCCTTCTGGGTCGACTCGAGACCTGTAAGACTATGACTCACACACTTTCTTGGCGATGAGTAACTCGCCATCCTTCATCTTAGATGATAAGAAACTAGTTGGGATGATTAGGTTTTGATAAACCTGCTACGATGATGATTGATGATAGTCATCCAAAAGATCGCTGTTCCTTTGCTTGCACAAGCTTAGGGCGAAAGCCGCATGCTGCTATATAGCCTCGGAGTTATTTGCAGGTCTCAGGGGCAAAAAGATACTCATCAAAAACGCAGATTCTAATGTTCTTGATTGTAATTACGCTCCATGCGATGTAGGGTGTATCCATGTAGCATCTAGACGCCACGCATCCTTGGAGTAACTACGATAGAATCGCTGCCGAGTATGATGCACAATAGACCCGACACTGCTCGGGACAGCTCTATCGCCCCAGAAGCCTTCTGGTGGATGTACACGTACCAGAACCACTACCGTGCTTGATGATATTTATCCTAAGCTATACCTACAACGCGAGGTAATCAGCGGTAATTTTCTGGTTTAAATCAACACCTCGTTGATTGACAACTAATACGAGCATCCAGTTCTTGGATAATCATGGTAACTAATCATATGCATATATCACATGGTGGCTTATCACTTGATACCCAAGCAAAAAAAAATAGAATACGCGATAGATAAAGTAAAGCGCAATGACCTGGATATGGGGCATTTAGTTTAGGGGTATAACGTTCGCTTCGCATTGATCAACTTGTCAAGGCGCATGCGAAAGGTCGTGGGTTCAATTCCCACAATGTCCATTTTGACAGAAATCGCCAGTTTTCAATGCCGAGGGAACCCCTGCTGCCACTCTCCTAGGTTCAACACTTTTACTCCGGTAAACGTTATAACAGGGCACCGGATAGCCCTTAGGATCTTCTCGTCAGAGAAACATAGTTGAAAAATAAAATAACTTGGGTTCGGGTTTAATAGTAGCAACACAATCTTCCTATAATAGATGAAGTGGATGGACGAAAAGCAATTAGCGGTCACCTAGCTAGGAATGTGACGGTATATAAAGTAACTTGTGATCCGATGTTGAGTCCGAAAATAAATCATACACTAAGATAAACTCAGAGCAATGCTAGCCCTAGTCAGGCGGAACAGCGTGGCCTGATTCTCAATTCAACGTTAAACAGTAGAGGACAGCACGTAATCGAGCATCAAACCAGCCCAAAGTGGCCAACCAAGATGCCCGTTTCGCTTGAAATTACCTATCGACGGAGATCAATGGTGAGTTCAACTTCTAGGAAAGGTATATTGTTCGACAGTGGTCCACTCACGCCAGCAGCTCTCCGGTTCATTGAGGTCCACAGTAAGAAATTGCCAAACCACGTGTATGGTGGTTCCACCAACAGAGATGACGAAGAATAGCCAGCCTTGGTTGTTCAGGACTCCGGCGATGACAAGCAACACAATGAAACAGAATGCAATTAGGACAAGCAAGGGACGAATCCAGGCACCGAAAAGGATGGCGGTGGATTTAGCACCCATTTTAATATCATCCTTGATGTCTTGGCAGGCGTAAATAGTGTCTAGATGTTTATTGTTGATGAGAGGCGGAGTACCGTCTTCAGAGATTTTCAACTAACCATACAACATAGTCCAGCTGTTAGAAGCAACGTAAGCAAAAAACTATTAATGATGGTGGTTCATCTCATGTACTCACCACCAGCAGGCTGCCATAGCGACGCATAGAAGGCCGTTGTCAACATAACCGGTCGTCGCGACCCACGCGGTTATGAACCCGAAGTTCATGGCAAAGCCCAGCCACGCTTGGGGCCAATGTGTGAAACGTTTCATCAGAGGGTAGATCGCAAACCTGTAAAGTAAGAAGTGAAATAATTCCTCGGAACGGCTCAAACCTGACGTACAGTGGAAGGAGCTGGAAGATGGCTACCCATAATCTGAAGGGGGAATCTATAAGAAGTTCATAATAAAAGAAACCGGATTTGACATACGCGAGACCCTCGAGTGTTGTCACAAAGAAAACCAAACCGATAACATACTGAATTAAAACATACATGCTCGCAGCGAATACAGTGATCCTCCCACTTGGGAGTGGTCTGTTTTTGGTACGGGCTATGAGTTTCTCCCCGTTACTCAACCACCATCAAAAGCAGACCGGACTACACTTACCGACACCAGCATCCAATTTGCGATCAAAGATATCGTTGATAGTACAGGCCGAAGTGCGCAAAATGATAGCGCCGAATAAACAATTAAGCATGGTCCACCAATAATCTCGTAAAGGCGTTTGGACGCGGTGTGCAGCCATAGTTAGACCCCAGGCTAGAAGCACGTAATATAAGGTTGCAGGCATTTACGACGAAGCCGAAATACACACCAAAGGGCCAAAACATAAGGATAAACCCTGTTGGCTGTTCTTATAATCAGCATGATACTGGCAATGAGAATCTTTCTTAGAGTCTCTGTACCTTTTCTATTCTGGCGAGTTCGAGATAGGGCCGGGTGGAGGCGGGAAAGAGATAGAGAGGAAACCTGAGATGGGACACCTGGCAGACGTCCTGGGGAAGGAGGGGAGTATTCTCGGTGTCGATACGGCCCATTGCAAGAAAAACTGGAAGTAGAGAGTAGGAGATCGTGATGAGGGCGTTGTGAATTTCCAACCGCTTTTATATGTTCCTACATAACTACACGTGCAAACCTTCGTGACTACCCAGTCGTGTTGGTGAGGGAGGGTAAGTAGAATGGATCATCGACCCTAGGTCATCTACTGGCTAAGATCGTAATCTCATATGAGCTGTAATCCGAATCTCCAAAGGCGACGGCCGGAAGTTTCAATCAAAATCCCAAGCGGGAGCGGGTGGAATCCAGATTCGATGACAACATCAGCTGATCGCTTCTCTGGCCTCAGGGTCGGTCTCGCCGATAGCGATTTTGCCATCTGTCACATATCATCAATCATTTGCCCTGCTCGTGTGTTTTCTTGCGCCGAGGAAGTTCAGGATCATTCGTATGCGACAGAAGGCGGGTCCAGAAGTCCCCAAACAGATGCCCGGAAAGTTCACAATGGTCAGCCCCTTATTGGTAATAAGGCTTGACAGTTTAAATCCATTCGGTATAGTAAGCGCTAGAAAGCTTCTTAACCTTCACGTCGGAGTGCTAGAAAAACCACAAAGGGACTCCCATAGCTTCCACGAACTATAATCAGACTTTTTGGAGAAATCCCGACAGAGGTGGGTTACTGTCGCGTCCTCGACGATAAGTGTTTAGCAATCATCATCTTCCCCTCAAGGCGAGCGACAGCTTGCTTTATGGGTCAGAACATGAGCGATATTTACACACAGAAGATCATCATAACAAAGAAATGGAGCGACACAACTGTCAGCTCCGCAAAAAAAATAGAGAGAGTCGTCTGAACTTGTGCTGGGTCTGCCCGGTGATATATTTTTTCCGGGGTTAAGATTACAACAGCTGGTAAACGACCTGTTAGCTGTTAGTGCACTTTTTGGGATTTATAGATCTTGAATCATGGGGTAGTAAACCAGGCTAAAGTGACTGTCGACTTTGACAGGTTAGAATGATGCACATTCGTGGCGAACAGCCGGTTTGTCGTGTCCGCAGGAAGAACCGAAAACCCCAAATGTCATAGAATTTGAAAAACCCGGTGCAGGCGCTTGGATACTATGATTAGGTCCAAAGACTGGAATGCTATTAGACTTGCCCAAGAATTTGGCACCGCAACGCCTGGCATGCTGTATAAGTTCCCAGGTATATATTGGAGGTTGCACTCAGTTTTGAGTGAATCCATTGCCTCCAGCTAGGCACAGGGGTGTCCAGTTGGCAGATACTGAAGCATCTGGATCATATGACGACAAGCTAGAGGGCATTGTCCACCAGGTACTGTGCCCCTGGAAGTGTGACCAAATCATTCGTCCTGACTATTTCTTATGGAGGAATGTTATTTCAGGGTCGTTTGAGCTAGGTGTAATCTGCCCAACGACGCCTTGGCTTTTTTCTTCTATCATTGTCTTGAGTGCCCACCATAGAACTTGCGTCCTCGTTTCAGCTTGCAATCTCTTTGCTATAACGCGTTGAAAGTGAAAAAGGACCAACAAGAATTACATTCAGGTTCGGGTGATGACTGACTGATATAGCTAATTCTTGTGAGAGGCATCCATGACATGAGAAGGGGTTTAGGATCAATCAGAGCTATATGGACTCTAACCAAAATGGTGGATATCCACAGCCGAGTCATCTGGTATGATGTTTCAACAGAGCTCGGGAGGGGAATAATATATCCATCGACGCACACAACCGCACACGCCACAAGAATCAGATCGGAAACATGTTTCCAACTAGATATGGGGGCGTCCTCGTGATTGTTGAGGCCGTCCGCCCATAACATAACCCGACGATATGAGGACAAAAATGCTCTAGATGCGCCGAACATATCCCAGAGTATTGTAGTTTCGTGAATCGGATTCCGTTTTCTTCATCAGAAGTACGGAAACGAGATGCAAGTTAAGCGAGGAGGTATACTTCCAATGGAATTTAGTATCAAGGTTCATGGTTATCGGCTCCCATTTGCTTTCATTGAGTGCTGACAGGATAGGGGGGACGCCTATTGTGCTATGACCCAAGAAAGAACCCATGCCAAAGTTGTGCGTCCTGAACTTGAAGGGGTTAAATGTCACGTAAATGTAAATATTTATTGATGGCCATCGTCCGAATCGGCGGGCACTCTTGAATGTTTATCAAGCGGAGTAAGGGATGATGAGTAACCTGTACTTCTCGGCTTGGTACAGGGCAGAGGGCCATTGGGGAAGGAAAAAGGGAACATGGCTCGGAATCACTGTTGAACGGCCAAATCAGTCATCCATCGTGTCGCAGGCACTGGTGAGAAGCCTTAAGGAAAAGTTTTCGATTTTGGATGTTGGCAGAATTTTTATGCTGGGAGTCGCGTGAGAGTCCGGATAAACGGAACCTGAAATGTCACCTTTCTGCGGCCCGATCCGAGGAATCTAACGGTTAAAGTGTGAGCATACGACCTGCTTCGCCGCCCGGAAAGACAAAATTTTCTAAAACAAAACTGTCTATGATAACCGAAACATACAACTGTCTGACCAAGTGGAGACTCCTGATGGGAGTTGTCGAAAGTGCCTGGCTCTACGTGCTTCCAGTCAATTGGCAGTTAGATCCGTCCCCCAGTTCACAAGCGGTGTTCCGGTCCGAAACAGGTTGAAGATGGACTTGTTTTATGATGACTGATCGCAAGGGATGAGACAACCGAGTTCAAGGAAATGCCAGTGTCTGACGGGCAGCATGTATTGACACAGGAGACTGGGAAAAGAATACGGTACAAGGTCAAGGTGTGGGTCGGGAGCCGTGAGAGTTTACTTCTCTTCACCAAAGTATTCTTCCACCAGCGCCTTCTTCCGTAGTTGAAGAAGGGTCGACTCCATTTCCTCACGCGATGGCATCTTTGGTGGTAGAAGGTGTTCGGCTTGGAGGAAGGGGATGAAGGATGCGGCGGTCTGAGCATGTAGTCGGGCAGGATCTATGCCAGTGGTGGATGTCCCAACTGTAGACTCCACGCCGCCCTCGGTTTTTGTTCGTTTGGATTCGTCTCGGGCCCCATCCATCTCGACATCACCCTCGCCGTCACCGTCAGCCGTTTTCCGTTTTGCAGTCGTTTGTGACGTTTGAGATTGTGTAATTGTGGGTTGTGTGGATGCCTGGCCAGGTATGGGTGGAACAGGGGTGTCTAATGGAAGTCCGAGGGTTTCGCGAATATTGACAAAGGCTTCTTCCCAATCTAGTGCAAGGTGGGTGAACCTACGTCAAACTGACACAGAGTAACGCGCACCTTCTGCCTCTGCCTGCCGTTCGTAGTGGAGAAGGTTCTGATCATTATCATCAAGGTCGCCGTAATACACGGGGCCTTGGTTCAAGAATTTTTTATAGTATGCGAATACCTGGTTTTCTTCCTCCTCTTCCTTTTTCCGACTCTGGAAAAGTTCGCGTACTCCAGGCAAGTCTTTCGCCCGACCAAAATATCTATATAATTGTCAGGAAATGGGCGAATGGCAGTTTTAGGAAGGCGTACTTGTAGCCTTTTGTTCCTGGAACCTCTTTCCCGTCATCATCCAACATTGCTACATTTCGTCGATAATTTGCTCCTCCGAGCGCAACAATCTGATTCTCCCAGTGACGTTTCTCGCGCAGAAGCTTATTGATTTCGTCGTTAAGATCCCGGACCTCATAGTCAGTCAAACCAGCTTTTGAGGGGATTCAGCAAAGATGTCACATCTGCAGCTGTACTGAACGCACCATCTTGGATCTTCGATACCTTTCGACTAATTTCTCTCAGAATTTCACCCCTCCACCGTTCACATTCGCGTAGACTCTTGCATGCGCTGGCCATTTTCGGTCGCCGGTCTGCTCGGGTACCGAGCCCAAGCTCTGCGGCCTGGGCCTCCCGGAAACGGTAGAGCATAGATTGCGCCTTTTCCTCATTACGAGCCTATCTCATCGTGTCAGTAACCTGGGTCGATGATATATGCCGAAAGCGCACCTCACCATTGTGTGTTGATATCAAGCTCGTTATGCTGAACAGCGAGTCAAGGAGGGTTATAGCATGACGTAAGCACTAGGGGTGTTGGTAAATAGGGAACAACAGCATGAACATGCTGAGTCCCAAAATCGAAAATGTTCATTCAAGACATTAACTGATATTCTGTCTTATAAGATGGCGCCTACGGAGCAGGACATTGAAGAAGGTAAACGATTGCAAAAAAAACAATAGATTATGATCATATTCACTCGCGCAGAAAAGCAGCACTTTGCTGAAGTCGTAATGACTTTCCGCTCCTACGCTCGATATGCTGTAAGTTTTAGTCTATTCCACTCCTTCCTAAACCGTTATTCCAACACGAAAGATTCATCAGTTATCTGCTAACAATAGAAGACGCAAAGACATGTTCCGCCTTCCCCGAGCCGATATCGAACTTATCCGTGGGTTACGATACCGCGAGAAGCTCGAATTGGTTGACCGTGCCATACTCGAGAATGCACACTTTCTGTTGAAGATCGTCGAAAATCCAGAGATATTTGGGCATGATATTGATTTTGAAGAGTATGAAAGTGATGGGATGCAGAAGGGTAGTGGTGACGAACGTGAGAGTGGTGAGGGGAAAGTACAGGACGGAGCGGCACACACTCATGATCATGGACACGATCATACTGCCGGTACGTGCGTTGTTAGTGTTCTTTTGCGGGGAAGATCCTATTGTTGAGAACGAGCTTCTAGGACCGAGTCATACACACTCGCATTCACAATCTCATGCATTATCGCATTCGCACTCCCATGGTCATACTAACGCAAAGCGCCGGAAGGGATTTAGACCTTCCGAGAGTGATATGGACAAGCTCCGGAGCACCCTGAAACAATTCGTGCGGGACTGGAGTGTCGAGGTACATCATTCTGTCAGCCACCTCGGTCATTGATCATTGAGATAGGTTCACGAGCGCAGGGCAAACCCGAACGGGATGCATGCTATGAACCTATGAAACAAGCCTTGTTGGAGTACTTCCAGGACGTAAGACCAGAAAACAGGTAAGATCTATCCCAGTTGTATCAACCCATAGACATGGCAGATCCACTGAGTTCCAGGTCTCCAGGTCCCAGATTAGGGTCCTCGTCCCAGGTGCAGGTCTAGGTCGTCTCGCGTTCGACGTTGCCCAGCTCGGTGGGTTCCTCTCCCCCCACAGCAGTCTTCGATCAAAGGTTATACTTATCCCCATTCTCCATTCTCATTCAGGTTTTGCCTGCCAAGGCAATGAGTTTTCTCATTACATGCTCCTAGGGTCGTACTTTATGCTCAATCAGTGAGTCTTTGCTTCCTTCAGATGGAAAACCCATCAGTTACGTGAACTACCACTATCTAGAACCACCGAAATTAATCAACACAGGATCTATCCATACATCCACACATTCTCCAACGCCTCGAGTCGCAGTGATATCCTACGACCTATAGTCATCCCTGACGTATTACCATCGTCTCTCCCCCCAGGGTCCCAGTTCTCCCTCGTTGCAGGTCAGTTCAACAGCCGGCGTCAATTTCCATCAAACACGCTGAAGCATCTAATGCCTCCTTTCTCCACATTTATCCTGTTTGTGTTTAGGCGATTTCGAAGAAGTATATGGTGGCGAGAGTGATCCGGACGAACCGCAACACGGGTTATGGGATGCAGTGTTGACTTGTTTCTTTATTGATACCGTACGTGTTTCCTTTCATGTAAGACATCATTACAGAATTCTAACGATGATCAAATATAGGCGAAGAACATCGTGAATTATCTGAGAATTATACATAGGATCCTTGCGCCTGGAGGTGTTTGGATAAACCTTGGTCCTCTCCTGTGGCACTGGGAGAATAATACCTCAGGTGATATGTCGATCGAACTAGACCTTGAGGAAGTAAAGGAGCTTGCTAGAGCAGTAGGGTTCGAGATTTCCGTGGGGTGCCTTCCTTTGCTCAATTTTGTGCATGTTCTGAAAGTATTTCATGATAGAACGAACGGACGATTGATACGACGTATACGAACAATGCAAAGGGGATGTTGGATTACACGTACCATACGGCATTCTGGACTGCCACAAAGAAGGAGGAGGACAAGGGCCAGGAAGGGGATAAGAGCGAACAGAAATTGGATTCGTAGACACAATTGTTTATCGAGCGCTAAGCCCTAATCTTAATTGACGTCAGGGGCTACCGCCCAAGAAGAAGTCGCACTTCGACGTCGAAGTAATTCATTCACAGGGCACCAGCACGCCAACACCAAAGCCACTAACTACACCGCCCTAACCTTCGCCCTCTTCATGTCCTGCTTCACTTTCCTCAACCTCTCACCCTCCCTCACAGTCCCCAAAAATCCACCCCTCCGCCCACCAGCAAACACCGCTCTGACCTCTTCCAAACTCAATCCAGCTGTCTCCGGGAAACAAAACACGACAAAGAGGTAACCGAGGAGACATAGACCGGCGTAGAAGCCAAAGGCTCCGGAGGGGGTTATGCGTGCCATGAGAGAGAGGTAGGTGCTGTTGATGAGGAGGTTGGAGGACCAGTTTGTTGCTGTTGAGAGGGATGTGCCTAGACCGCGAACTGGGTTGTGTGAGTCGGTTTCTGTTGGTTTTTTAGAGGGAGGGGGGGGGTGCATACCTTCGAGAGAGAAAAGTTCGCCTTGTTGCCAGGGGACGTTTCCTAGACCTGTTGCGTAGGATGCGACGAAGAGGATCATGGAGAGGAGGACGATTGCGGACCAGGCTTTGGAGTATTGCGAGCCTGCTACGAGGACGTCACCGGTTTTTTGGGTCATAACTATACGTTCCAATTAGCAGTGAATAATGAAATGAGGGGGGCGGGGGGTTGGGCAGCGTACAATGAAAAGCGATGCTGGCTAACACCAATCCAACAATCATGCCTGGTGCGGAGACTAACATGATCCTCCTTCGGCCGATAGAGTCGATCCATTTGAGTGCGATGAGGGTGAAGAGGAAGTTGGTGCCGGAGATGATGAGGCCTACAGCTGTGGGTTGGTCGAACCCGATTTCGGCAAAGAGGGTGGCGGAGTAGTACATTAGGGTATTGAAACCGCAGAGTTGTTGGTAAGCTTGCATGCCACAGCCGATCGCTATGTGTGTGCGTCTGGTTAGTTTTGGGGTATGGGGTGGAAGTTGGAGGGTGGAGGAATGGGCGTACCGAGGGCGCGACGGTTGATTGGGTTGAGAAGCATGGACTTTGCACGGTGTGTGAATGTTGTGGTTTGGGTTATGTGGATGGATTGTTGGACTGCGAGGTGGAGTGCTTTGACCTGTAGATACGTGGTGTTAGTGATGGATAAAGGAGGTGTGGTGGGGAGTTTGTGGACCTTGAGGTCGAGTTCGTCGGGTGTGGCGTAGGCATAAATCTTTCTCATGACTTCTCGTGCGCCATCGAGGTTTCCTCTTCTGATCAGTATACGAGCTGTAACATGGTGTTTAAGCATCTAAAACAATCCTCTTTGCGGAAGTATGCGAAGACGTACGACTCTCGGGTAGCATAAAGAGGAGTATGAATTGGATCCCAGCGGGAACAGCGCCTAAACCGACCATCCAACGCCAACCAGATTTGACATGGAAGAAACCCGCGCCGATGCCATAGGCTATTACTTGACCGAGGGTTATCATGACCACACTGTGATTTGAGAGTTAATGAGTCGATTGGTAAGAGGGAGGAGGGAGGGTATACTTGAGAACGACCATGCGTCCGCGTAGGCGGGTTGGTGAGAGTTCTTGGATATAGAGGGGAGCGATGCATGCTGCGAGGCCGACACCTATACCGATCAAGAATCTTCCACCAATCTGCAATGTACAACTTTAACAGGAGTAATTGGAGAAAGAAGCAAGGATACACACCATACTCCAGACATCGTGACAAACAGCCTGAGCGATTGCGCCTCCAATGAATATTATATCTCCGATCCCCAAAACAGGTCTTCTTCCAGTCCAATCTGAGAGGACGCCTGCTACCAGACCGCCAATGAGGGCTCCGAGTGTAGTTGCGGAAGTTATAAATTCCTGTTGGGTGACATATATCAGTAAGGTGTCGAGAACAGATCAGGGATGGAATATAATGGGGAGGACGTCAGGGACATCATATCCGTCATATATTTTTCAGCTTTTGCCATTTTGGCAATCAAGCGCTCGGTGATTGACAACTGACAATAGGGTGGAGAGACTTGCCTTTTGACCATTGGAGAGCTGGGAGGGGCCTAGATTGGAGCCTATGGTAACGAGAGCGCCGGAAATGACGCCGGTATCGTAACCTGCAAGCCCTAAGTAGCGGAACAAGAGATCGATGGAGAGCCAAGCGAACGCACCAAAGAGGAGACCAGAAATTGTTGAGCAGGAGACAAGGACCCAGACGAACCATGTTGTTCGTTCCTCGCCCTCTGCTACAACGGAGAACTCGTTGATTTCGGCAGAATCATCAGGGTTATCGGAGAGAATTATTTCATCGTTGGAAATTTGTTTTTTGTCGTGCTCGGAGGACTGTTTCTCGCTGAGTGTCATGACGAGGTCGTTAATGGGGCGATAAGCGGAACATAACGGCCAAATGGGAGGATTAAATAGGCGAAATGGTGGGGGAGAAAGCTTCTACTGGAGTAAAAATAATGCGAGCATGTGGTAGTACTTCTTTGATTGGAGTGTGGGATGGAACAGCATATGTCATACACTGGGAATTGACTGCAAGTCAACATCCTCTGCGTCTTCTCTACCTCCTACCAGCACGGCTATTCCCAAGAATACTGATTCCAAACATTTAATGCCACTCGACCACCAGTGGCCAAACAATCCCATACACCCTGCCTCTGCCGACCCGCACGCCGACGCCGACGTCGAGCACGGCCATCCACCCATGATTTCTCTCCGTCGCCGAGGTTTCCTCCGCATCCTCCTCACTCGCTACAAACATCACCTCTTCGTTACTGCCGTCTTCCTTATCTTTTTCTACGCAGGCTTTTCTTCAGGCCACAACACCCGTCCCGACCTCAACCTCTCCCCTGTTGGCAACAAGTTCAATGTCCTCACCAAGGCTGCGGGCGGCATCTTTGGTTCTTCCAAGGGCGTCATCGCCGAACATCCTATACCGAAACTCATGGACGACGCCGAGGACAAGTATCGCATCAAGCTGAGGAAACAGAGCAAGACGCTCGTGGAGGCAGTTGCAGAGTACAAGAGGCGGTATAAACGCGATCCGCCAAAAGGGTTTGACCAATGGTGGGCGTTTGCCCAGAAGAATGAGGTTAGGATGGTAGATGAGTTTGACGGGCTCATGAGTGACCTCGAACCGTTTTGGGGGCTCAGTGGAGAAGAAATCCGCAGGAGAACGTCAAAGGTGCGCAGGCTATTGCATTACATTTTATCATCTGCTCATGTTGGATTAGGCCGGCGAGCTCCCGTCAATACATCTTGTCCGTATCCAAAATGGCGAATCGAATACTGTCAAAATGAACCATGCCTACGAGGACTCTGAAGTCAGCGCCCGCGCCTATGGTTTCCGCGCCATGATATCCAGTTTCGAAGACAAGGTCCGCTTTTCATCCACCTTTTGCCTCCTTCTCTCTCCTCACTATGACACACTGCCAGCTCCCAGACATGGAGTTTGCGATCAACGCCAAAGCCGAGGGACGCGTCGTCGTTTCTTGGGAACATCTCACACATCCCAACACCACTTTCCAAGATTCCTCTCAAATGCTCGACGAGCCATTCATCCCAGACTGGGGCGACGACGGGAACGTCTGGGAAGCCTGGCGCCGCACATGTCCACCCAACACTCCCGCTCGCCGACTCTTCTCTTCCCTCCGCAACCCATTCATAAACCAAGTCACAAACTACCTCTCCCTCACCTCTCCTCCAGACGACAATCACGACCCAGTCATAACCACGCCAGGAAACGACTTTACATTCATGTCCACAACAAATGCCAACCTCGATTTCTGCAAACACCCACACCTACACACATCCCAAGGTCATTTCTTCTCAGACTGGCGTACGCTTCCCGCTCTCTATCCCGTCTTCACACCTGCAAAGGCGAAAGGGTTCATGGATATCAGAATCCCATCACATTACTACTATGGTTCCACACAACGATACACATACGGCTGGGATCCAGTCAATCTCGAACTCAAAGACTTCGATCCGATGGAAGTTCCCTGGGAAGACAAAGTCGACAAAATCTTCTGGAGGGGTGCGACGACAGGTGGAGGATCCCATCCACCCGGATTCGCACCCCAATACCAACGACACCGATTCCTTCGCATGTCATCTGACAACTCCAACACAACCTACAGAACCATCACCTTTGCGGATCCACCCAATTCCAACCGATATATCACCACACGTGTCCCTGCTTCATCGTTGAATGACGAGATTATGGATGTTGCGTTTGTGAAGGCTGTTGCGACAGAGTCGTATCCCGGTGGTGAAGTGGCGTTGAGGAGGGACCATCGGTTTAGCGATGCGGTGCCGCTTGGGGAACATTGGAGGTATAGGTATTTGGTGGATTTGGATGGGATGAGTTATAGTGGACGGTTTTTGGCGTTTTTGGCGAGTGATAGTGTGCCTGTGAAGGCGACGGTTTATGAGGAGTGGTTTTCGGATTGGATCCAGCCTTGGTGCGTGTGGATTTGTTTTGGTTCTCGTCTTGTGGGTAGACTGATTGTTGTGTGGTTGTGATGCCAGGGTGCATTTTATACCGCTCTCACCGATGTATAAAGAGATCTACAATATTCACGCTTATTTCTCTGGTCCGACACCGTCTACTCTGGTTTCAGCCAATGCTTCCCTTACATTGACCCAATCTTCTGCGTCGGCGTCGGCGTCGTCTCTTATCTCGGGCGAAGGGAGTGCACTTTCTGATGCTGCTATCGCTGCATTGGAGAATCAAGAAGTGATGCAACTGACAAAGGAGGGAAGGAAGCTGTTAAGGAATGTGGATGCTGAGAGACGGTTGAAGAGGATCGCGAGGGCAGGGAAGCAGTGGAAGAGGACTATGGGAAGGAAGGTTGATATGGAGGGTGAGTTTTTTTTGCGTTTATTTTCTCGGTTTTTTTTTTCTATCCTTTTTCCTCGTGGTTTCTCTCCATTTTGGATTAACCTCAGGTACTATTTTTGCGGGGCCGCGCGTTCCGCCGATCCTTTTTTTTGACTCTGGCTCTGGCTCTGCCTTTGGCTTTGGCTTTGGCTTTGGCTTTTACATTAACGCTGGTGCTGACGGTTTAACTTTGGTTTCGCAGCATACGTATATCGGCTTTGCATTGAATGGGCGCGTCTTTGGGCAGACGACCGAGATAGCATGGTCTTCAAGCTCTGATACGTAATACGATCCTATGCGTATATCCCGGACAAGCGCTTTGCATGGACAACTGAATATACCTCTCGAAAACATTAGAGTACTCAATACCAACGCAATTGCATTGTTATTTGTTCCGTTGCTTTATCCGCGTTTAAACATTTAGGGTTTTCCGTTTTCTTTCTTTATAGGGGTACTTTGTATGATTAACCAAAACATACTACCTACATACAGTGGCTTTGGGCGCTAGGTTGTTTTGATGATATCACTTTGCACTCTGGATGTCACTTTCGGATCATACCAATTCCATTGAGCTCCTGAGAAGTCCCTGAACCCAAAATTCCCAAATATTGTTGATCAAAGTAGATCTGATATTGATAACTAGCCAATGCGATTGCACTGGCAAAACACGTTGCAGCCGCGTGTCTCGAGATAGACACATCGCCTCGGTAGCGACTCATAAGCGAGTGCAGGGTGTATAATAGGAGTCGCTCACCCCCACACACTCATCTCTTCCTTTCCATTTGGCTTCCTCTTGCCAACTCTTGACCACTCAGTTAACGGCAAAGAATTGGATTAACGACGATGTACGCACCACCAATAAGCCGTACGGCCTCGCCTATACTTTCCTCCTCTGGATCGGCTCCGGCGTACATGGCACGTTCACCCAGCATCAACGATTTCCAGATCGAAAAAGTCGCTCGTACACCTGCTGCGAGACGTAGTTTCCCTTTACCACCTGAGACGGGACCGGGATATGGTGCGAGTAAAGATGAGATGGTGTATAGGGAGTGTATTAGTCGGTTGTTGGATGTTAAAGGGAGGCAGTTTGCGGTTACGGGGAGGGTGCCTTGTGATTCGAGTCAGTTGGTTTTGTTTTTTAGGTCAAAGGTTCGTTTGTCCTTTCAAGGCCCACGGTATAGGGTTGGTGGTGATTGATTATTCGAATTAGAGTGGGATAACGCATTCGTTGGATTTCCCGATTAATGTGTTGGAGGATACACCTCCGGCGTTGGATGTGCTCATCGCGGCTTGTAGACCACACCAGACATCCGATCTTGACGCGTATGGAGATCGGGAGTCGTTGTTCTTCCCACCCAATCTTCCACTTACCACTACCCTTGAAATCGCCAACCACCCGATCCTTGATGCAGTCCGTGATAGTCTTTTCCCGATTCTTCCACCGGGGCACCACCTCTCCGTCCTCCGTGATAAACTAGAAGTTGTCGTTAGCGGTGGTCGTATGGGCCGCCAACCCATAAGCCTACGCAATGATGGGAGAAGTGCAACGATTATCGTCACTCTACCTGTACGTTATCGTGGTGGTGCGGTGATCGTTACCGAACCTACGTTTGGGGAGACCGAAAAATTCGCGGGTAGGGGAGGGAAGAATGGGGACTTGGATTGGGTGGCGTTTTTGGGTGATTGTGATTATGAGATTGATACGGTTCAGTCTGGGTGTCGGGTGTCGATATCGTATGGGGTGTATATCAAGGGATTTAATGTGCAGCATGTTGGGTCGCCTGCGGTTGGATTGGGTATGGGACTTGGATTGGGTGGTGTTTCTGGCGAGGGCCCACCGTTGATTACACCGAGCGATAGGTTCTTTGATCTTTTGAGCCAGATCTTGAATATGTCGAGGGGGAAGAAGTTGGGGTTCTTTTTGAATCATTCGTATAATGCCGATCCGAGCGAGGTTGTCGCGGGGAGTTTGGTGCCACAGGTACGTCGATCCTTAGTTAACTTGAGTTTTTAATTATTTGATCCGACGAATGTTGTTATAGTTGAAAGGCGGGGATGCTTTGTTGTACCAGGCCTTCAAGTTGTATAAGCTCACACCAGAGCTCCAGTGGACAGCAGGTGGATACGTTTGGCCGAGCAACATGACGATTCAGTTCCCGGCGGAAGATATCACCAATGGACACCCGAGTGCTAAATCGCTGTTCAGCACTGCACGCATGCCAGGATTTAACGTCCAACGCGGGTATGGTGTCCCGTCGCGTGAAGAACACGTCCCAGCTGTTCGTGGAGCATTTGGTTCCTCATATCATGGATCTGGGAGCCACGAGTTAGATCAGGCTGAAGCTGATATTTTGAGGATGAAGGTCGAGGAGGCCGGCGGTTTGCCGCTGGCTGAGGCAGACATCCATGTGTGCACGGATTGGGAGGCTTCGCCGAGGCAGACACCTTACGGGATGCCGAAGCCTAGTACAATGACGCAGACTCCTACGACTCCGGTGGGTGTTGAGCATGTGTATTTTGTATCTGCTGGAGAGTTGGAGAAGTTGGTCGTGAATACGCTGTTGGTTGTCTATGTTCCCTGAGTGTCGTTAGCGGGAATTCTTGTATTTGTACTTTAGTGCAGTCTTCTGCACTGTACCATATGTGATGACAACTCCGAAAGGTATGGACTCACAGAAGTGACATGGAAGTGTGCTTCAGAAGCCTCAAACAAACAAGCGACCCTTTGGGCTAGAGTGAGTTTTCACGCATCTCATGACATGTACGTCCGCCTCGTGTGTGGGCGTATCTTTTCTCCTGGATCTCATTAATCCACGTTTCCTTCATTTGACACTTCTCCAGCTTCTAGAACCCAGAATTCTGCTAATCTCCCTCAAGTCTCACTACTTCCGTCCCTGGACCTCACTTGCCTTACTCTGGACAACACGCGTATTCAACAAACCGCTTCTAGGAGGTGCAAGTCAAGTCGGACACAGTTGGAAAAAATGTCCCCGAGATGATTATTCACGCATGCGTTGGCGTACAGCATGGCATTTAGTTAGCTCTGTTCTCGGCCTCATCTTTACCCCTTCCAAGCGTCTTTGGACAAGTGTTTGTTGATCGTCATTGGGCGTGTGTACTTTACGCCGCACCTTCCATCTATCTTGTCATTTATCACCAGTTAACTAGAATCTCACTGGCTATTTTCGCCCTGGAATCCCGTGTACATGATCCATTTCCCTCGGGCTTTGGGGGAGCGTAGAAAGTGAATCAGGATGTGGATCTTTGGATTCTTTCATCTTGGTTCTTGACCCAGGATTCCAATCCCGAGACTCTCGTCGACCAGACTAGATTCTGGAGGAAATTCTTATTAGCATTAATTCCGTGCGTGATCGGGGTGCACATGAGTAGTGTTGAAACTGGATTTACAACCCATACCTTACGGGACTTTTGTTACCCATCTCCTTGCTCAGTTTCTTCCCCCTTCAAATTACATCATACCTACGCTTGAACTGTGTTATGCATTGGGACACCGATCTTTTTCGCAGCCACCAACAGCTTCATGGACCCATCCGACCTACCTATCACGCCAACTAGCTGGGTATACCTATTCAATACCCCGCGTTGCTAAGGTTGCAACGTGTACGCAATTGATCAGGTTGCAAGGGTGCGAGGGTGCGCTTCGCTGTCGAGGGGTGCTGTCGCCTATGAAATTGCGCCCATAACTTGAAAGCCACCAATTACGATCTTATAGGCCTCCCCCCATCAGTATCTTGCAGTCCCCTATTCAACCACGGAGGATGTACAACTAGTTACGACATACAGTCCCCCGAAATAGGGTCCAGTCCCAGCGGGCACGGATATGAAGAGCCTCATGGATTTGAGCTAATGCACACAGTGCAACGTCCAAGTGTCTGGATATAGCTGCTATGAACTCATGTGCAACTTGTAGATCATTGCCGGGCGCATGGAGGGGGATAACGTTCATCAGGACTCGTTCCAGAACGATGATTCAACCCGATGATCCTCCGTAACCTTGAGCTCTTCATTCCTTCTGTTGGGGAAAACGATTCTTAGAAGCCCAAGATATGAGGCATGTAGCTTTAAAAAAAATGTCGCAATGTAACATGTGGCCCACTCGCTTCTCACCTTGGACCTGCGTCTTGACTAGAGCTCTAACAGTCCGTAAATCAGGTGGTGCATAATACGCAACATTTCAATGATCAATCGAACATTTTATCGAACATTTGTTTTATTCTCAAGCCGCGGGCCTATCCTCCTAATGATTCGCAAGAAATGGACACAATACAATTTTTGTCATTACAATGAGAGGACACATGATGTCAGGAAAATCTCAAGCACAAGCTAACAAAGGAAAAAGTGAGAATCTTCCGCGCAAGGGAATCACAAGTTTACGGTTTCGACAAGCATAGGTAAACATAAGGATCTGAGGCGAGAACCTAACAACCCGAGGCCCAACACTTACACGACTCAAGGGCTGCAAGGCCACTCGTCCAACGACTCGGACAGCTCCATCAGCTAAATAAAACTAGCGGGTGTGGTCGATCGGGAGGCGCTTTATCTTCTTCAATGATCAATTGGAATCCGTGGTTCTGCCCCAACGTCCATATTTCATGTTTGGTGTGCCAGGGCCAAGCAACCGTAATTGAGGCAAACCTCATGTGGAACCCAGAAGGACGGAGGAAAGGCGCCCTCGAAGCAAGCATACTATAGATCATCTGACCATGCCATGAAGGCAACACCATACGGCTCCTATCGCGGTCTTCCGGTGTATCGTCAATTATCAGACGCTTCAATTGGGGGAAGTACGTTGGATCCTCCAGCCATGAGAATGCGTGCCCTACAAAAGTGGCACATCCGTTACAATACAAGGTCAGATCTTCCACCAGACAGTCGCGAGGAATGAAGTCGAAGAGACAATGACTTTGTAGTTCCGTTTCGTCGCAGATTATTGAGAGATTTAGCGTCGACAAAGTAGAGGGAAGACGTTTGCAGAAGGATCGGACTGCGTGGTGTTGGCAATGGTGGTACGTGTGTAGTCTGAGGAACCGAACAGTGGGCAAGTGAACATATTGAAGCATGGCGGTTTCTACTTGACCTAGCTGCTGCCCAGATCGGGGCATATCCCATTCGAAGACCTCTAGAAGTTCTCGAGTCACTCGTGTCCTCCACGGTTGGCATGGGAACCACGACGAGATTACTAGAGTTTTTGGTGTCCGACAACGAAATTCCTTCAGATTGATGCACTCGGCAAGCAGGCTCACACACACGTTGACCTCCATCGATTCTAGAGTTAAACTTGATAGACCAGTCCATACACCGGATTTAATGTCGACAGAAGGCCAGTTGAAGATAGTTAGTTTGTAGAGGTGTTGGGGATTGGGGAAAGAGATGATTGGTGTGCCATTGTAAGGAGTCTCATTGCTCGAGTACCTGAATGTCGTGATTTGGGACAATTGTGGGGTGCAAGCAATCCACTTTGGGGAGGCTTTCTCCAGGTATAGGTTCCTAATGCGATGAAGGTTGGCGAGCAATGCGTTATCGATGATAGGGTGTATGAGAGCATCGAACCCAGGCCAGGGTTCGATGTTTGGGGTATGAGAGAATGTAAACCTGAGATCCAGAGGCGTGGACCCCGAGTGTGTGAGGTAAAGGTGCAACAATGCCAGACGGTTCGTCAATTGCCTACCGCCGTGCTCGCAGAAGTGCAAGGAAAGATGGGTCCAGAGAAGTGGACTGGAGAGTACAATCGCCCTCCAGCGGGATGACACACCGGCAAGGACCACTTGAAAGTGGTCACTGCCGCATTGTTCACCCTTCTTTGACTCGTCGTTGGACTCCAGTCTGCTGAACAAACATGCATGTTCGAAGATGGAATAGAGGAGTTCATCAGGAAGGTTTGCTGTCAGTGCGCGCGAAGCGTTGAACCTCCTGAGAATATATATTCGTTGAACAGGGACGACATCCGAGACGATTTCAAGGTCACGAAGTTCGTGGTAAAAGCGGCAAACCTCATCCTCTGGAGATAAGTCTGAGCTGAAGTTGAATTTTGTGGACTGAGCAGACCCACCTAAGAGGCACTGTTCCCTTTCGATGTTGAAACAGGTCATGAGTTGAGGATCTGGTCAAGGTCATCCGAGAGTCATGCCCTCGGTACCGTCGGCAGGTAGCATTTAATATTCTGCGTACATGTTTGGTATTGTTTACCATTGTGTAACTTGCAAACCACCGTCAATGGAGTGCCAAAATTAAACCCGACTGTACCAGAAAACAATCCCAGAATTGTGAGATGTTCAGAGGTGACCAAAATGGTGAAACCAAACTGTATTCCCTAACAGTACCTCCCGGCATTTCACAAGGCACCACGTAAGACTTGAGGGCCTCAAGAAATTATACAAGTCACCTTCACCCTATCCCCTGCTTGGGCCCACGAGAACGGTTATCAAATTAGTTCCATTCGTCGCCCCCTGCCTTCACTCTGTTGTTGTACTCCATATCGATATAGCAGGGTTAGACAGATGTCGGAAACCAAGGGCTCAAGGCATGTAACAACGTCACTCTAAAATCCTGTTCTGTATCATTGTGGCGTGTTTACATACACTTGTCATTCAATCAAACGGAACTGGCCTAATTCCCGGCCCACCAAGCCCAGCACCAGGCGTTTTCAGTTGGCCCTTTTGATCTGCCCTCGCAGCAGCAAACGCTGAAGGTACAGGAATTCCACAACAATCTCCCCACCCAACCTCCCTCTGCCCTGGACCACCCAAATCGTTAAGAGTATGCGCGTGACCTCGGTGTGGGTCGTCTTGATGTGAGTCATTTGCGGCGGGTGGTGCAGGTCCATCGTAGGGAAGAATGGAACCAAAAAGGAAGTGTTGAACAACGGGAAGTTTGCCTAGGACTTCTGCGAGGTACATTTTGATCATTCCTGAGTTGACTTTGTCCCATGTTTTGACGGCGGAGATGTCGTCGAGCATAGGGGAGTGCCAGCGGAGGGAAGCGGTTTTGATCTGTGGGAGGAGCGTCCTGGAGTGAGAGGATGGTAGTGCGATGCGAAATAGGGGCTTACTGAGTTGATGAAGGCGATGCAAGAGAAGTAGATGTAGTGTTTGGAGTATTCTTCGACGACCTCTGGGTCATGGATGGACTTTGGCCGAATGTATTTGTGACCTGTGGATTCGGTATCAATACCAGAATGTGGACGATACACGGCCGGATGAAACAGACCACGAAGTTGGGCAGCGCCCCACAAGAAAGGCAAGAAGTGATAATCGTCAAGACCCCATACCCCATGCGAGCCTGCGGGTTCCAACCAATACGTTGACTGGAGGACGCGCATCACATTCAAGTACCTAGGGAAGATACGGTCAACTAGTGATCAACGCAAACGATCGGCTACACGAACCTCCAGAAGACGCGGATAACGAGTGCTCTGTGATCTTCTGGCTTAACAACACCGAGTTGCTCAAGACAATACCTGCCATCGGGTTCACTTTTCGGTTTTTGCACATGATGCGCTTCCGCTTACTCACATCCAACATAAGAAATTCAGCTCCATGCCACTCCCATAATCAATTCGGGCTCGACTGCCCCAAGCCTCGTTAAAGTAAACCGAGACCTCAGGGATACTTTCCTTTGGCAGGTTTGGAAGTGTCTCATGTAGCTGGGGGGACACCTGCATTCTTGCACATCATCATTAGCACTGGAACATCAGCTGTGTGATCATGGTCGCACCTCATGAACCTTGTCATAGAAAGTCCGGAAAGCTGGGTTGCCAAATCGTGAAGCGGCGTTGTTTACAGGTGGTGTTTCCTTGCATATCTGTTCTATCTTATCCAGCACGCTGAGAGCGGCTTTCACTCCCTGTTGTCAGAGAATGACAATCAGATAACTTCGTCTGTGCTCTGAGCGAAACCGTTAGCGTACCTCTGACTCCTCACATGGATCCGTCAGCTTAACGCCTACAACCGCGTCATTGAGAGTTTCGATATACGATATAATCTTTTTGTGAGTTTCTGAAGTCTGAAACCATTCTAGCTGGTCCTTTGTGAGGATGAACTTGCGAGGCTGTTGGAACGTCATTGTAGAGGAGATGATTAGGCTAATTACAAACCACCAGTCCTTTAGCTGATCTCAGAACCCTAACCCTAGTTTTTATCCCCTCTCTTCTTCTCTGCTACAATGCCCACACCAGTTGCAACCCTCAGAGCGTCATTAGAACGGCATAACGACACATTCGAGTCACTACTGAAGCTGATACCTGCGAAATACTATCTAGTGCAGGAAGAGAGTGAGGAACAGGTGCGAATCCAAGTCTTGTCAATTTGTTGTTGTGTCTTACGAGCGTTTGGTATAGATTGCGTCCAAGTACCAGAAGCACAAAAAGAACAGAAAGGAGGACAAACAGGCCATCAAGGAGGCCTCCAAGAAAGCCAAAAAGGCAAAAGTGAGTGCGACACCATTTTCTTACATCTTCATTACTTGACGCAGCTCGCAGCTCGACCCGACAAACGACAAATCGGTCATTGACATCCAAAATGAGGCCCAGCAACACCAGGGGGAAATTGAGGTGAAGGGGAACAAGAAGAGGAAGCTTTCTGTAGTCCACTCTGACGACGATGGCTCCGTGGCCGACATGGCTATGCACGTCGACGTCGATCTAAGCGCTGACAAAAACGAGGATAATGAAGAACAGGGAGAGAAACTTGTGCCCATGCCGGAATCGGGAGGAATTGAAGCACTACGCAAGAAGCTGCATGACAGGATGGCCCAGCTCCGGAATAAAGGGCGACCTGCTTCTGCGTTGGGGGAGGCTGGGGATCGGGATGCACTGTTGGAAGAACGAAGGAGACAACGTGCGGCTATGCGGGAAAGAAGAAGAAAAGAAACGAAGGAGAAGATTAAGCGCGAGGAGGAGATGAAGGGCAAGAAGGGTAAAGACAAGAGGGAGGAAAGACAGAAGGGGAACACTACCAAGGCAAGATTCAATAATCAAGATTCATCATCAGCGGCACCTGAGCCAACCACGATATTAATTGCAGACACAACTCCTCGTACCGGACCACACAAAACCTCTCTCTCTACAAACTGGACCTCAATCTAAGCTCACGACTGTCACTTTCGGCAACATCGCTGGCCAATCCTCATCCAAAAAGTCTGAGAAACTAAAAACCACTTCTGATCCCCAGCAAGCACTCGAGCAGCTGGCAGCACGGAAAGAAAAACTCGCAGCGATGCCGGAAGAAAAGCGGAAAGCGATTGAGGAGAAAGAGAAGTGGGATAAAGCAGAGGCGAGGTTGGAGGGTGTAAAGATTCGGGATGATGAGGCGAGGTTGAAGAAGGCCGCGAAGAGGAAAGAGAAGGCAAAGGTTAAGAGTAAAAAGGCCTGGTACGTCCACATCTTTTTTTGAATCGTCAGTATGCTGATTTAAAGGATAGGGATGAACGGAAGGAGCAGGTTGCCGCTTCTATGGCTGCGAAACAGAAAAAACGCGCGGATAACATTGCTGCGAGGAACGAGCGGAGAAAGGAGAAGAAGAAAAGCAAGTCGCGGCCTGGGTTCGAAGGAAAGTCATTCGGGAAGAGCAGCGGCAAAGCTAAAGACAAGAAATAGAAATCTTTTGCTATGGACAATGCAACCTATTTCTATCATTTTCTTGAATCCTTCCCTGAGTCTCCACACTTCCGACAAGCTGCACACGGCACCCCTCAGAAGTCACCAGTCACCTTCCTCCCGATGAGCACGATCTTTCCTCTTTCCTATTGTAGTCCCAGTTCCGCAATGCGCTGTGGAGGTCGGACGCCGGCTAGTCGTGAAACTCTGCATGATTCCAATCATCTTTGACGGAACACAACCCGCTGCCTACCATGAGCCCAGAGATCCCACCCGCCGAGCCAACAGACGCCATGACCACGATGATGTTCCGCGAACTCTTCGTTATGACAGGCCACAATAGGTTAGCGCCCGATTTCCCTCTTAACCATGCTGCCTCCAGCTCAGCCCCACTCCTCGTTTCTCATTCCTTCGTATTTCGCTCGCATTATATGCTATATTACCACACAGTCCCGTTGTCATATGACGTCTTTCGAAGTAGAATATCGAAGGGATTTAACCTCCGTCTTACTATATCCACGCATTCCTACTATCTACGAAGTTTCCTTTGGATTTCACGCTCTCCCGATGCCTTCGAACGCTTGGCTCATCTTGCGGAATTCCGTCCAGCTGTGCGGCGTGCGAGCCGGTAGACGGCACTGGCAAACGAGGGAACAATTGTCTGCGTTTTCTAATCCATCCTCGCCATGTTGTTTACCGGTCTCTCCCCCATGGTAACTGAATAAATATCTTGGTCAATATACAACAGCTCAATTACGACAGATGCTTGAACAATATTCCGAATTCGACAGGTGCACCATAGCGGTCGAAGTTAAAAGGCTTTGGTGGAACCTCACCACGTTGTCCCTGCGCAGTAAATAACATTACGGATCTCAAACCGTAGTTCGCCCTCGTGCTATAAATTGACTGCTCAATGAGGATGCTCTTCCAGAATCCTATCGCCTTCACTCTCTACCAAATCCCCGATACCTACGACTGAGAACTGCATGTCAGTAATGGCCGATATCGTCGAAACCGTAGACCCGACTGCTCACTCATCCATGAGCTCCACCTGCTTGGTTGCACTTTTTGAGACTTTAAACAATTTCAAATACTCCAAGGATGGTCACTGGGTAAAGTGCTACGTTCTTCGCCGACTGTCGAATATGCAATGACATTACACTATTCTTTTACCAGAGCCTTATCGGTGGTCCCAATCCCGAGAGTTGGCAGTGCTTTCTAGCAAAGGCTCAGTCTGTGGAAACATTTACCGCGGACTCGGGGTTGCAATCGCAACCCATTAACCAGTCGATCTTCATCTACCTTGCACGTATGCTAAAAGGCGAACCCTTGTTTCCCTCCCTCCGCCGCCTGCGGATCGAAGATTTCCGTCTCACTCTCGATTATGTTGCGTTCTTGGCATCTCCTACTATCGAGTGCATTAGAATCGACTCTAAAGAAGCCCTAGACAGCCCCAAACACGATGACGTCAAGGAGTCCGTGCTCGCTTGCATCGCCCAGCTCGCTCTCTACTCCCCAAGGACAAGAAGCCTTTGCATTGAGAAGAACATGTCGGATACGCCAGTGTCGTTGTTGCAGTCCATCAGGAGCTTCCGCGAGCTTCGTGTTTTGAAGCTCCAATGCTCCCTGCTCGTCATGCAAAGCGACCTCGACTCGTATCTCCAATGTTTGGAATCTTTGCCATCGCTGGAGGTTCTGTCGATGAGGGCCAAAGAACTAGTTGCTGGCGACCAGTCATGTGCGGAGCCTCATCTTCCAGAATCTAGCGACACGGAGTCTATCATCACGATTCTTCCCTCCGTGTATGACCTGGATATCGCCGGTCCTTTTTGGCTGGTCTCCGGCGTGATGACCGCACTATGCTCGATGGCCTTGGAAGTCCTATCCATTTCCTGTTCGACCCCACCAACACCCTGCCCAAGATCCCAGATGTCCCTTAGTTATCTACGGAATATAGGACTCTTGAGGCGTGTCACTCTGATTGGTGTTGGATCCCTGCCAGTTTGGGACCTGGGATCACTGAAACAAGCCACGGATCTCGAGTCACTGTGCGTTCGGGACTGCTTTGTGATGTCTTTAGCGCAGTTGTTCGAGAGCACCGTTCGGCCCCACCTTGTCTCGCTCGAACTCCCATCGTCAGGGGAAATAGACTTCTCTCAGCTTCAGAAGATTATGCAATCCTCACCTTTATTAAGGAGCCTTTCACTTCGGCTGCCGGACGCTAGAGGAAGCTGGCTTCCCGACCCCATAGAATCAACCCAAGTTCCTCCCCACCATAACTTGAAGAACCTGCACGTTCTCGCTCCTCCCCCCTTACAGCGACAGGAAGCTCCTGCAGAGAGCCGGGAGTCAATGCCCGACATTGATCTAAATGCCTGGGTATCACCATTGATGACAGTTGCTCATTATCTGAGTGTGCTGTTCCCCTCGCTGCAGTCACTGACTGCAAAGTGTGATGCGAATGAGTGGGACATCATATTTCGGACGATACGGTCATATCGAAGGAGGGTTGTGAACCACGAAAATCGGAGGAGTCTTTCTTCTGAATGATGCACAGCGGTGGCAATGGACCTGAAATGACAATGACATGTGCGAGGTCTTCGAGCTGAACATATCGAACGTGTTAATTGTATAGATTTTATAGTTTTGGATTCGTTCCTTGGCCCCACTCGATCTGTCTCTCCACTTCCCTCGTTTTCTTTGGTTTTCTGACTGGGCTTTGCTTCTGCGGACATTGAGGCTACAACGGATCTTGTTCGTATGCTGTGCACAATCCGTAGATACCGTTCGTATCAGTACTGTGTCGCATCGACTTACCTACTCAGCGAATAGCAGTCTTTCTTTCCCCTTTTTAGTTCTATAACATGTCTATTCAAAAAATCTCTTTTTCTACCCATAACACTTTCACCTAACTCCCGACCCTACCTGGCCGGAGCCCAAACTCAGACAGACGCTGGGGTGCTCGCATAGCTCGTTTGTAACCCGGTCTTCAATACTCCCCGTTGCTTCAAGCTTTTGCTTCCACACTAGTTCCGTTTTATGCAGGTATTCCATAGACGCTGAAACACTCTCCTGGTTTTTTTGTGCCGTTTCCGTCTTCTCTTAATCTTTCTTCGACTCCTGACGAACTGCCGTTATAAAGTCATCGAGATAGGGTTTGATATGAAAGACAATGATGTGGGGAGACACATGAGATCCAGGAAGTAGGTACATTCACCGAGTTAGATATAAGGATTGATTACCCGTGATTAGAACGTCGTTGCCGATGTCTTTGGATGCGGAATGGAATAAGTCGTCAGCTAGGCGCATACTTTCCTCAAGCACCCCTTTGACGGAGGCCTTGAAGTCTTTGATAGTGGAATTGGCAGAGGAATGAAGACGGTTGTATGTCTACCGATCTGTACAAATTGCAGCAGCTCTGTGCGCCATAACTGAAGGAAGAATGTGGGGGGATAAACGCGCGTACTACACGTCACATGCACTTGTGGGGCTACTTATGGTACGAGAGTGATCCTTGGTGGCAGGTTAGATCAAGTGTTCATCCACCCTTTGAAGTTTCCTCTCAATGGCAGAACACTCCAACTCCGAAATTTCCTTCGAAACCGACATACACTCAAGCTCTCCCATTGCGCAAGAGCCACGAAAATCCAATGATACCTCTGAAGAAGGTAATGACGAGGTAAAACAGCTGTGTTCCCTTGTGGCTTTGTTTGAGAAGACGAGTTTTCTTGCGGAACACGATGGCGAATATGCGAGTGCTTACTACGTTTTAACGCCACAAATTGCTTACAGGTCATTTCAGGTGATCGCTAACCATCCCACAGCAGAGAAGTGGAAGCCACTTCTCAAGGCTGCGCATTCGGTAGAATGCCTCCAACTCAACATGGAGGAAAAATCAGACATCGCGCGCATCTCCCCCTCTGTTTTCGTCCGCCTTGCACAGCAGTTGAAGGGGGACTTTTTCTTCCCCAACCTCCGCGATATCCACATCAAACACGTTGACCTGTCTACGCATTACATCTCGCTCCTCGTCTCCCCTCTCGTCGAGAAAGTTGCCCTTGAGGTCGACCCCGCACAAGGAGAGCCTGCGGAGTTGGGTTCAATAGGCACTTCTACTCGACTCGCAATCCAGGTCTTCCTCGGTGACCTTGTCACTTTCACGTCGAACCTACAATCATTGACGATCAAAAACGTGCCTGGTTTACGATTGGATAATATCGCTCGCCTTCATAATCTGCGAGTTCTTGAGTTGACCTCCATCATTGTGCAAAGCTTCGAGGATCTTCAATTGCTAAGATCGCTAGCAAACCTCGAAGATCTGCTACTCAAACCTTGGTCCCCGAGCTACGAACGATCAGACAAGCCGGCCACCCAAGATTGTTTCCTTCCATCACTGAAGCGATTAAATATCACTGGACCATTCAATCTTATGATGGACCTTATCTTCACCATTGGATCTGAGTCTCTCGAGGCGTTCTGTTTTGCTTGTACGCGCGGGATCGCCTCGAGCAACACATTATCCGCAGGCAGGGTGTGCAAGCCCAAAAGGGGCAAAAAGAGGTCTCCTGTGAGCGAGGAAGAAGCAGGTGATCGACCTTGTCGCGACGCTGACTTCCTCTCTCATATATCCTCTCGCTGGCGCCTATCGCTGAAGGAGATCACAATTATCTCATCGTCTCCTCTGACCTGCAATCTTACGCACATCACTTCCCTCCGCGTCCTTGAGAAACTTTACATGGTGGGCGGGCCTATTGAGGGCGTCCTGCGGACATTCGACATCTCTTCAGCCCTTTGGCATTGTATGCAGTCGCTCTATCTCCAGGCGAACTTCTCCGTCTCCTTTTCTCTGTTACAGAACATTGCCTGCTCTACACCTTTCCTTACCAAAGCTTCCCTCGTCCTCGATGTTGATGAACGCTTTTCCACTGACAGGATGCAGGTTCTATTCCACCCCCTCGCGTCGTTGTCTATTCTTGGTCGAACCACCAATGAAGATTGGATGTCAGATTGGGGAGCCTCAGGAACCCGCCGTGACGATAACTGGCCTCAGCTCACGAAGGTTGCTCGATATTTGAATGCTCTCTTCCCTAAGCTTCAATATTTAGACGCGACGGTGGACGGAACGAAATGGAACAGGATATGGCAATTGATGAGGTTGTGTCAGGATTCTTGTGCTGACGAGAAAAGGAGGAAACCGATTCAGGAACAGTTTGAAGTTGTCTGATTTGTCTGATTTGCCTGTTTGTCGTTACTGGTTCCGCAATTTGTTCGGGCTCTGTTCTTGCGCGGATTAGGTTGGGATGTGAACGTTTGTTGCGTAAGAAATGCTCCCTACCCTTACCAAGTTTATCGTAATGTAGAAGCGGTAATACAGAGGTGTTACATGTCTGGGACTGTTGGCGTGAAGTTTTGGGTGCGCAACACTCGATGCCAATGCCTTGAACTGCTTCAAGGCACCTCTTAGCGCCCACTCGCGATGAGCACTTCTACTTCCAGATGTCGTCCTCCAGCTACGATTTTAATTTCAGGTATTGTAAGATGTCCATGTTGAGCTGGAGCAATAATTACCAGCATGGTGGAGCAGATGTTATAACGGCCCAAGCGATGCCTAGATGCTTCCTGTCATCCTCGCCTGACCTTCATTGCAATTTCGCAGCTGAAGCGAGAATTGGGGAACTTGATTCAGCATTTTTAGTGGATACGTTCACTTACCCTCCGCAGCAAGTGAAATATTGTACTTGTGTTATAGCTGATCACCCTTCACATAAAATAGTAGCTCAAAAGCCAAGGACGTGTGTCCTGATTGTCGTGCTCGCCCTTCCTCGCCGCTTCGACACGGTCGAACCAACCTATGCTCATGAGCCTTCATCCCTGATTGCTCTCCTGGAAATCCTGGACAATTTCAAAGGGTCTGATAAATAGCGTGTACGAATGTATAATGGCATAGGTCAAGAGGACTGCACTGACTGCTGTTCTATCCTTAGGGTCTATTCCGATGTCCCAAAGCCCAAAGTTGGCAACGATTTATCGACCGCGTGCGTGCCATCGACAAGTTCACCATTACGGACTTGCGCCATTCCCCAGCAATTTTAAAGACAGGCTTTCTCCGGATTGCGCGGGAACTCAAAGGCGAACCGTTCTTCCCAGCACTTCGTGACTTAGAGATGGAAGTCCACGAAGTGTCCGTTCTTGATTTCCTCCCTCTCCTGGCTTCACTCACCTTTGCTCGAACATGTGCATTTCAAGCCACATATTCCTATCGATTTGTCTGATCCTTCCGCCAACCATTCGCCGGATCAAGTTTATATGAAGTTTGTTATTGAAGAGTTTATTGCCGACCTCACTACGAAGTCACGGAATATCACTACCCTCATCATTGACAACTACCCCAGAGTTCCTGCGGAGTGGCTTCAATTGGTATGCAATATGTGCTCTTCGTGTAGTGAAGTTCGCTCATTTGGTTGGCATTGATATATTCGATCCTCTCCGTCCCTTACAGTACCTGGGAGCATTAGAAAGTCTGTCACTGGAATGCCAGAGCAATTATTACGGAAGTAATGGCTTTGCAGATTTGGACGAATTACAGTTAGCGGAGGTCAAAATGATCACATGGAGAACGTATCTTGCAAATGGATTTATGCTAAGTCCGAATGAAATGGTAGTTGACTGACTGTCGGAAGTACGGGGGATGTTGTTTCAAGTTCGGCTTGGGTAGTATAGGGGGATGTCGAGGCCACGCGTGGACACAGTCAACTAGCGTGCATCTAGTGGGAACCGACCATACCCTATTATTTACTTAATGTCTAATAGCACTCTCGTGTTTCGGCAGCACCAAGATCTTCGCAACCGCCGTATCCTAGCCTCCAAGGGTAGTAGCTACTGTTTGAGTCGTCCGTTGTCCGCTTACGTAGAAATACTTACTCGCTTGTTTGGTCTCGAAATATCGTACATTCTTTACCATCAGACACTCCTTGCGTGAACCCATTCTAAGTCCTTATTATCTCAGCCCTCGAAGCACCGTTACCACCAACCTCTATCATCAACACAGCAGTGATGACCATGTTTCCAAGATGATCTATCAGTGGCCAGGTCACGTCCGATGGGACCATTGACGTGCTCTCGCGGCGAGTCATTTCTCCGCTTTTTTCCCTCGTCCCATGTAGTGGCTCCTCGAAGTTTCCTTTTTTTTTCCCGTCGGACCCCGTCGAACCGGCCGTGTAGTACAAATTAGTGGTCTCTCTAATAAAAACTGTTTCTCTGTTTCCCGTCCCCTCAAACTTGCCTGGAAACGCTCAAGTGCCCTCCTGGTCCCTTTCGACCGGAACTCCACCATATACCGCCTGTTTCATGGGGGTCGTTGGAGACTTGGTCTTGAAATAGATTGCGCCTTCATTGCGATTAAGTTCTGCAGAAGTAAGGTTCTGGGCAATGGCACGGAAGATTTATCTCGACCAAGTGCAAAGCGGTTCCTTCGATAATCCGTGCTGCTTCTCGAACATGACTAAGTTTTATAAACGATAGAGCTCTGTCAGAACCAACCTGGCACGATCCTGTTTTCAGTGGGAAACATCTAACCTGGACCTTGCCCTTTTCCACCTGCGTCGTGTCAAGTCCCAGACAACCATTCAAGCTAATGCTTCACCCGGTGTCACTTTGAATGTTAACTCGGTGTCCACTGTTGAACCGGCCCACGGGTCAGTTAAAAGGGTGATGGGCACCGGGGAAAACAAGGATCGCATTGATTGAGAGAAGTGGGGCACGATCTCGACTTTATCTCCATTGCTCAAGGATGCATTCAAGGATGCATTGATACGAAAAGTCATATGTATGTAGATCCCTCAATGTGCTTGGAACTGATGCCAATGATAACTAAAATAGATTTTCACCGGGCCACTCAAGTCTGCCACTTGGGACCGATTCCGAGCTTGCGCTGCGAGTGTAGAAGTATTTGAGGTGAATGAAGAAACGAAGCGCGATGCAACTACGATCTCAGCCTCGATACTCGTACTGCTGCAGAGAAAATTAGGGAGTCTCGCATTTTTCCCACATTTACGCTCCCTACATGCATCCTCTCTCAGTCCCCTCATTCATCATGCACCACTCCTCTTATCCTCGTCGTTGAAAGAAGTTGCTATGACGAAATGGGATGGTAGCTTGGAGAAAGGAGAGGTAATTAATATCTTTCTGCGACATCTTGCCGGAGTGGCCTCTGGCGTTGAGGTTGTCACCCTCCGTCATCCCGATAAGCTTTTCCGCTTGAGCGCTTTCAAGGATATCCTTCAATTACGACATCTCCGCAAACTAGGGTTGCGGAGCTCAGTGTATCTATATGGAATAGACGACCTGAATGGTCCAGCGGAAGCTCCTTGCATCGAGGAACTCTGGCTTCCGATACATCGGGGGGGGGGGGGGGGAATGGAAGATAACGGCCAGTGGCACGAAGGGCTCGCCTCCGTCGGGAGTTGCCCTGAACATGGTCAAGCGAATGGTATTATCTGCACCGTTACGCGTCTTCCTCGAAGTTATCCAGGGAATAGACGCAACAAAAACCGGAATGCATCCTTGGTGCATGCCGAACCCAAACTGTAGCATCGAGGAACTACTCGGGGGTAATCTGGGCTATTATGACGAAAGGATGGCCCACGACACGCATGGCTCTGGCTGCTCTGCAGCCCTCGCAGGACAGGCCGTTCAATTGTGTCAGTGCCTTCGAGCCCCTGCTAGACAATCACTTGGATATCAAGTTGATTTCTTTGGCTCCTAAACAAGCTAGCTCGATCTTTGTTGCAGATCCGGGAACTACCATGACGTTATCTGACCTTCATGGTCTTGAAGTATCACTGCCAAAACTGAAATCCGTATCAGCACCCATCGATACAAGTTCTGTTCCCGCTTGCGATTTCGAACCATTGCGACACGAGCTTGAGAAGTTGGGTGTCTGTGACACCGACCTGATAAAGCCCAAGTGGACTCCAGATTGGTTTGATGTGGCTCGATACCTCCACTGTTTGTTCCCTAGTATGAGATTATTGAGCGCGAAAGGGAATTCCAGTGGGTGGGGGAAGGTGCGGGAGTTGATGAAATTTAGTCAGAAGATATCTATGGACGAACGACGACGTGCTGGTCGGTAGGATCATTGAGTTTTGTACATAATCAGGGAATTTGAGGCTCCGCCCGAAAACGTGGGAATGTGAAATTGAGAAGCCATGGTTGGCTGGTGACAAGGGGCGGGCGTGACCGACAGTGGAGGTCCCGAAATTCGCCAGCATCATCGTCGCTGCTCTGCGGCCTTTGCCTTCTACCGCCACCATCCCATATCATAACAGCAAAGGCGCAGATGCTGCGCATCGTCTCTTCCGTATCTCGACCCTCCTCAACGGGAATTCTCGGAAAGGTTGCAACCACTGGTACGTGTCGTACCCGCACCTGTACCTCCTACCGTGTTTTTGACCGGGTTCGATAGGTCGTCGCTCTCTCGCGTCGTCTTCAGCACGAAATGCGGACATTACTTTGACCGTTGATGGAAAAGAGGTGACCGTTCCCCAGGGTGCGTCGGAGCTTACACTTTGATAGTGTGCGCAATCTCATATCATTTTTTCAAGGTTCTGCTCTGATTCAAGCATGTGAAGCCGCAGGTGCGACAATACCAAGGTACATTATTCGCCCACCCCTTTCTACGAACGAGCTGACTGAACTCGCGGAAAGATTCTGTTACCACGACAGGTCCGCCCTCCTCCCCTACCCAACCCGTCTCCGGCTGATGTTGAAATCAGGCTAGCAATTGCTGGAAATTGTCGTATGTGTTTGGTCGAAGTCGAGAGGTCGCCGAAACCCGTGGCATCATGGTGCGTGGCCTTTTTACTCCCTTACAGCTCCCCCAACCAATGATGTTCTTAGTGCTATGCCCGCAATGCCTGGCGCGAAGGTTTTTACGAACACTCCTCTCGTGCACGAAGCACGGTGAGCACGTCCGTTCTCGGTTTTTGTTGCCAAAACCCTGACCAGAGTCCAGAGAGGGTGTCATGGAGTTCCTCCTCGCCAACCATCCTCTAGACTGCCCTATTTGTGACCAAGGTGGAGAGTGCGATCTTCAGGACCAGTCCATGCGCTACGGCTCTGATCGCTCTCGTTTTCATGAAATCACCGGCAAGCGTGCCGTCGAGAACAAGGATCTCGGTCCTCTTGTCAAGACCTCCATGAACCGGTGTATTCAGTGTACGCGTTGTGTCCGTTTCGCCAATGAAGTTGCTGGTGTTGAGGAGCTCGGTACAACCGGCCGTGGAAATGACATGCAGATCGGTACCTATGTCGAGAAGACCATGGATTCTGAACTCTCCGGAAATATTGTCGACCTTTGCCCTGTCGGTGCCCTCACTAGCAAGCCTTATGCCTACCATGCACGTCCTTGGGAGCTAAAGAGTACCGAGAGTATTGACGTTATGGACGCCGTTGGCTCCAACATTCGTGTAGACTCGCGTGGTGTCCAAGTCATGCGGATACAGCCCAAGACCAATGACGATGTTAACGAGGAATGGATTAGCGACAAGACTCGTTACGCGTACGATGGTCTCAAATTCCAACGGCTAACAACACCCTTGGTCAAGCAGGGTGACCGATTCGTTGCTGCTACTTGGGAGGAGGCGTTGAGCGCCATTGCCGAAGGTCTTGCAGCTTCTGGTGCGACGGGCAATGAGATCCGGGCCGTTGCTGGCCACCTCGCCGATACCGAGTCACTGGTTGCTCTTAAGGATCTCGTCAACCGTCTAAACTCAGACAACCTCACCCTTGATCAGCCCAATGGTCACCTACCACCTATACACGGCGTCGACATCCGCTCTAACTACCTCTTCAATGCCACCATCCCTGGTGTTGAGGAAGCTGATGCCATTCTCCTTGTGGGTACCAACCCCAGACACGAAGCCGCCGTCCTCAATTCTCGCATTCGCAAGAGCTGGCTCCATACACCCCTTGAAGTCGGCTTGATTGGGGAGCGCGCTGACACCACTTATGGTTACGAATATCTCGGCGCCGATGCTAATGTGCTAGAAGCCTTCGTCTCTGGCAAGGTTCCTGATAGCGCCTTCGCCCGGAAATGGAAGTCGGCGAAGAAGCCCTTGGTCATCGTCGGTAGCGCCCTTTCGGAACATCCTGACGCGGCTGGCGTCTATGGCGCCCTTGCCAAGCTCGTGGAGAAGGAGAAGGCTCGCCTCGTTACTCCTGAGTGGAATGGTTTCAGCATCCTGCAACGAGTGGCCTCCCGTGCCGCTGCTTACGATATTGGCTTCACCCCTTCGCGTGCCGCATCGGGAACAAAACCCAAGTTTGTTTACCTCCTTAACGCTGACGAGGTTGATCCCAAGTCAATCCCCACTGACGCCTTCGTTGTTTACCAAGGACATCATGGAGACCTTGGCGCCCAACTTGCAGATGTCTGCTTACCGGGCTCTGCATACACCGAGAAGGGAACGACATGGGTGAACACTGAAGGTCGTGCCCAACTAGGTCGCGCGGCCGTGAGCCCTCCTGGTGCCGCCCGTGAGGACTGGAAGATCATTCGTGCTCTTTCGGAGGTGATTGGTACCCCGCTGCCGTATAGCGATGCGCTGGAGCTGAGGGATAGGATGTGGGAAATTTCGCCATCACTTGTGAGGTATGACGTTACCGAGAAGACATCATCCGAGATTGCACTGGCGGGCATCAAGGCAATCCGGGAGCGGACGGCGGGTGCTAAGATTGGAGGAGCTGCGTTTAAGAAGCCAATTACAAACTTCTATCAGACTGATCCTATTTCAAGGGCGTGAGTGCCCCTGTTACTTATTTTCTTTAGGAGGTAAGATACTGACGCGGCCTTTTTGCAGTTCGGTCACCATGGCACAATGTACACGTGCTTTCATCAAGGGCGAAAACTACGGCTTCAGCGGGTCTAGTCAGGCAGAACAGGCTGCATATGCATAGAGACAAACACTGATAGTAGCATCGCTGAAAAATTGAATCTTTTTTTCTCCTTGTCTTATCACTGGCATCTCCAAGACGCTACGCTCATAATGTTCCCCTTCACAGTACATTGTTCTCGCCCTCTCCTTTGCTACGTTTTCTGTTTCTGTTTCTTTATCACAATATGATATTCAACATGTACGTAGAGTCGATGAAAGGAAAACCTAAACCTATGAAGCGCCAAGGCCCTCCCCGGACCGCCTTTATATGAAGACTTGAGGCGAGCGACGGTCAAATTGCTTCTCTTTGGATCAAAGGTTTCGGTTTCCTCCCATATTACCCGCACCCACCGCGAATCGTACTTATTTTCATGGCATCCAGATCCTTGGAAAACTTAGATGTCTGGATGGAAATTCTCAAGCATCTTGAGGCGTCTTTGGACGATGATGACGCGTCCACGGTCAAGGAGAAGAGGAAAGCAGCACTTGCGGTTACCTTGCTTTCTGCAAAGTTCGTTAACCCCGGATTGGACACCTTGTGGAAGAACATGACAACGCTTGTGCCTGTATCCTATGTCATCAATTCGTGGAATGGTGGGACAGTTCGCTATCTGGAATACCATGATGATCAACCGCCTTCTTGGGTTAGTTCTTTGTTCCTGTAGAGTGCGTAGTGTCTGACGTGATGGGTTTGGCATCTGCACCAACCTATTGTGGACCAAAGCCTTCAAAGTCGCGGCGAAAAATACCTAACGCGCATTCGACGACTGCACGTGTGTTGTTTGGAAGGAACTCGAACTCTGGCACATCATCTCCACCCTGCTTCACTCACAGTCCGCCATTCTTCCGGATCTCAGATACCTTACTGCTCCGCTTTACTGCACTGCGCGGCTTGCAGTTGGGGAGTGCGATCACTCACATCCTTTCGCCGCCGCTTGCTTCGATCAGGCTCATGGGTCCATGGACGACTTACCTCGAAACAGTCCACAACTATATCATCCAATCGAGTTAACTACCCGGTCTCATTGAAGTGGCCTATCGGTGCGGCAATTTTCGAGATATTCCCGAAGGTGTCCAACAGTTCCGGATGCTTCGGCGTCTGCTTATTGACAACGGCCCCGAAAAACCCATAGCCTATGATGCTAGGCTATGTTCGACACTTGCTTCACTAGCAGACCTTGAAGAATTACAGATATCTATCGGTCCAGCTGGTGATCCGGACACGAGGGCGCCGCTTCTGGCTCTCCCGGACCTGCAAATCTTTCGGGTCACCATCTCTCAATCGCTGACCCTACGATGGCGTTTGCCATCCCTTCACACCCTCTTTTTCACCGTCATGGCGGAAGGTCTGAACTACAGACGCTTGTTCTTGATATCCCTTGTCCCCCATCTACAGCATTTCCACCTCCGTTTGATGACGCAATCCCGCCTGGATTCAGAAAAGCCCTCGATTGAAGACATGGAATCCTTCCTGGCTCACACAAGTAAACTGAAAACCTTCCAGCTTGGCAATGTGCCTCACCAGCTGACGCCAGAGGACCTCGCATCAGCGCTGAAGTCGTGGCGTCATCTCCCCGCTTTGTCTATCAACTGGACTGGGGAGCTTATTTCATCTTCTGTCCTCCTTTCTATTTCCAAACACCCACAACTGCGAAGTATCACTCTTCCGTTAGACTGATCCCTCTTGACTGATCCTTCGCCGACATCTACGCGTCAGTCGCGCTGCCATTTGTCGGAACTCAGATGTTGTCAGTGGACGGGAATTCCTACGAAGGGGGCGAAGAAAATAGTTGTGCTTCGGAATCTCTTGTGCTTGTTCCCAAATTTGAGCAGGATTGTCTCTGAGTATGATGGAGAGGGGTTGTTGTAAGAGTTGCAGGAGCTTATCGCGAGTTTTCGTGAGTTGCTTGCGAACCGTGTTTGATTGCCGTCTTTGGAGCGAACGAAGAATGAGGCTCGAAGGTTGAAGGCGGCATAGTGATGCATATGTCTTCCTTTTTTCTCCCTGCTTGAAGTTCATACGCCCGGCTATGATGTCTGATCGAGATTTTCGAATTTTGTACTGATGCAATTCGTGTGGGAGAGCTCCCGTTGCAAAAATGACATATCCGGTGTGTTGGTGCATCGGGAGAGGGAGTACTTGTGGCACTCAGAATCAAGTCCATCCGTGTCTCAATTAGCTACAGTTGTACGATCGAATTAGTATTCCGTACGGTATTCATTGTATGAGTTCCTGGGACTCTTGTAGATGCATTCCGTTTGTGTTTATTCTCGGAGGAATAACCTCACGCAGTTCTGCTTATAGCCTTTCATTGAGGTGTTCAACTGCAACTGCCCGGTCAAACGTTGTACCGTGCCCTGTTGGCAACATACTGCTGCCCCCAGTACCGCCATTTTGACAGCCGTACATGATTCCCCCAAGGACACATCGTTTGATGCGCACAACGCACAGCGACTTTACTTATGCTATCTGTAGGCGCGAAATGGGATTTACAGTTAGTTTACCAGCCGCCAAGTGAACCACTGTTTCGTATCGCACATAATTTACTGATTTCCCCTGATCAAGGTTGAGTCACGATACACATCGACACCTACTGGCACACAGACCAAATACTGATATGGTCCGTGCGCGTCGCCCTGTAATATATAAGCCTCCACTCAACGTACGGATTTCTTTACCACTCTGGCCTTTTGGCTTAGATCAAGTGTAGTATCTGTTCTTAATAGTTTAACCACTATTATGGAGGCACCGCCTCCATTATTGGTTATCTAATTTTTGTTGCCCCAGTCCGTTGTCCTCTGCTTGCACGACTTGGGCGTGATGACTCTGCCGTTGCACTACTGGCTTATGTCGTCAGGGGTCCCTTTTAGGGGATCTCTCGTTTCTCTATTTGTTCCGTAGTGATTCACTGTCAGTTGACATGCTGGATTTCTTGGGCAAATAGATTGAGGGAGTGCTCTTTTACTTTTACAGGCTTAATGTAGACAATTTTAAAGTGATACGTACCTGCTAAAAATGAATGTCAGGGGAATGTTCTGGCAAGATCAGTGCATGTTAGTGCTGTGGTGTATATGCATGCAGTTGCCTCCTATTTCTTGGGTGCATGTATGGACCATGGATCCTGCCAAAAACAGTGCTTCCAATGGGGTGTATATGTGACCTTGGTTTCAAGGAGTTTTCAGTGAAAACTGAATTGAAATTGAATTGCTTCCACATCTGGAATCTTGCTGAAAATGTGCAGCATATACACTTTGATATCCAATTAGACTCAACTGCACAGACATTTCATGGTAAGGATGCTGGACTAGTATCTTGTCATCTGCAGGGAATTTAATTATATCTCTTCATCCGGCAAGCAAACGGGACACTCAGGACCCTTGTCTATGAAAGCCGCAGTCCTGAACGGGTCAACTGACCGGTTCGGTCTGCCAGACTTATTGAAACTTGATGTGCTCGGGGTGCCAGAAGGATTGTGGTTTGCCACGTTTTGACAAGGAAGTTTCGAGAAGGTAAGCTGCAGTCTTCTTTGATGTCTGGCAGAGCTGTAAAATTGGGCTTTCGTGGGTGTGTGAGCAATTGAGATTGAGAATGGGAATAAAATAGACAGAGAAATAGAGGGTGCTTATTATAAGGGTATGCGCCGTGTCTGGCGGGGGATGAATGTTCGAACAAGTACTCCAGGAGGTTCTACCACCGGCTGTATGTGTGACTCCGGTTGCATGATAATAGAAGCATTCCTAACACGCTTAAAAAGGATGGACTGTTGGATGATCCAACCGCAGCATAACCAACAACTAGCCTTCCCTAATTGTACTACCATGCCCTCACTCGGTTCATTAGGCAACCTGGATATATGGACAGAGGTCCTTCAGTATTTCTATATCCCTACACCTCGACTCTGAGTCGGAGATTAAGGAGAAACGGGAAGCCCTCCTCCGTATAGCTGTACTATCGCCGTCTCTCACCACGCCCGCACTTGATATTTTATGGCGAGACATGAGCTCACTCGAGCCCATCACCCGTGTCATCGACTCAAAGGCAACATCCCCGGATGATCAGTTTTTGAAATATCGGGATGGTGGTTTCGAGGGCTACTGGCTAAATCTTCAAATTTAACGCATGACAACAGGACTGACCCAAGGGTGGAAAGACTTTACAAAAGCCCTTTACATCCGAGGACCGCGATTGCGCCTACAAATATCTTTCGCGCATCTGCCACTTGCAGGTTGTGATCGGGGTCACCAGGGAGATGGGGTTATGGTCCACACTCAGCATGAGCTTGGGAATGAGTCCATCAACGGCGCTGTTACCAAAACTCCAATCCCTCTCACTCAACTTCGACCAGGCAGGGAATGGTGGGACATGGATCACTGCAGTACATCCCCTCCTCTCCGGCACCTCGACGACCGTCTCATATGATGCTCCACCATCGCTCCATGCCGCTGGAATTGATGCACTTCAGACTATGCTCAGGTCACAATCACTCGGGCTAACCCATATCACTTATCGCGGTTACCCTTCCTCATCGCTTCTCGGACCTGCTTAGCATCCAATGATCTTGAAACACTCAAACTGAACTGTGAATTCAGTCGATCATCCATCCAGCGGTACACCTCCGGGGTCACCATCACTGAGGTCCTTGAGAAGCTTCAGAATCTCAAGGACCTGGAGATTGACCTCAGAGTATTTCCATTTCGCAACGCGACGGACCCACGAAATATCGCACCATCACCTTCCCTGTAGAAGCCTTTGATCACCAGTGATGCGCCTGAGATTGGGCAGTTTCTTCTTGACGGGGTCAGATCCTCTTCCGTCCAATCACTCTCCATCGCTATCTTCCAGCCCAATGGGTTAGTCTGGAAGGTGATCTGCGACCGAATCGTTTCCAACTTCCCGCATCTGCACTCTCTCAGCTTGTGGAGGATCGGTGGAAGTCCAACAGATACTGATGCAGGATTTGTCAGCCTTCATGTCACGCTCGACGATGTAGTGGCTGGAACTCGATGGCATACCTCACTGTCTCACCGAAGCAAATATGGGCGGTTGATTGGACTGCTGGCTAACACTCCACACCCTTGCGATCACAAACGACTATACCATTCACTTCTCCGCTTCCCTACTGATCAGGCTTTCACAAGCGAATCATCTGCGCCGTGTCAAACCCCTTGATTTGACGTTCCTCCAAGACGCACTATCCGACGAGTCAGTGCCGATATCCCACAGCTTGGTTCAAGAGCTCACCATAACAAATATCTCATCCTCTCCTCCTGGCCTGGGAGGAAAGATCGAGTTGGCGAGGAATCTCCTCATGTTGTTTCCTATGCTTGAGCGAATCGTTACCCATTCCTCAAGTTCCTCCGATCAAACCTATTTGGGCGAGTTGGAGAAATTAATTGCGTCGTTCCGTGGTATGATAATCACGTATTTACGGAGGAAGGACTTTGAAAAGCGACAGAACAAGTTATCCCCGTCGGCGGGAAGTGTTAGGGCTCGACTGAAATATTCGATGCCATTTACAAAGGGTGGTCACTGATAGCCATGTATTTGGTAGTGTTTGCAAATGTTGGGAACATTTGCAGTTTCCGACACGTGTGCTGCATACTTACTTTCCCAGCTTTTTATTCATACACAACCTGCAAGAAGTGAGCAGAAATGCTAGGCAATCTCGATGTATGGACCGTTGTTGTCTCATACTTCAGTGTTTCCGTCACCAATGATTGCCAAGAGGAGATAGCCACGAAGCGTTGTGTTCTCCTTCGTGTAGCGCTGTTATCACGAACGCTCACAAGCCTTGCACTCGATGGTCTGTGGCGGAGCATGACTTCCCTCGAACCTGTTTGTAAAGCGATCAACTCGTGTTGTACGAGCGACGAAACCTTGACTTTTCAACAAGATAACTTTGGGGGTTATTGGGTAAGGATTTCACGGACTACACCCTTCTCAAACCCGACTTTCTGATGGTAGTTTGACGCAGATTTTAAGGAAGCCTTTAACTGAAGAGCAAAGAGCGTGTGCATTGGGCTATCTTTCCCGCATTCAAGACTTCCATGTCCAACCTACGGGAGCTAGAGAATTGACACTGTGGTCCATGCTTGTCGCGAGCCTGGGTCTGAGTGTCACTACCCCTTTGCTTCCGAAATTGAGATCGTTATCTTTCGATCTCCGTACGACTAATAACATTGGGTACTGGCTCCAATCCGCTTTGCCCTTAATGTCGCCTATGCTGCGGAAAATCTCTTACACTGCCTCGTCCGCTCACGTTGGGGGTGTGGAGATCTTCCAGAATATGCTCAAATCCCAATCATTGGAGCCGACTCATATCACATATCAAGGTTATCCCTCTCCCAACCTTCTACAACGCTGTGCTCTTTTCGACGGATTGGAGTCCTTGTCTCTGGAATTTGATTTCGAGAGGCAATCCATCCAGCGATATACCCAATCGCCCGTCACCGTAGCCGACATTCTCGATAAACTCTATCACCTCAAGGATCTGAGGATTGACCTCAGACTATTCCCTCTTCGAGACACAGCTTCGCCCGGCGAGCGCCCGAAACTTGCTGTCTCACCCGTCCTACGCAATCTTTGTGTCACAGGCAACCCCAGTGACTTGCAGGAGTTCCTGGACGCTATCATGTCTCCTTCCGTAGTTTCACTTTCCATAATCATTGCCCAAGCGGATGGTCTGGTCTGGAAAACACTCTGCGATCGAACTGCTTCTAGTTTTCCCCAAATGCAGTGCTTGTCTCTCGAAGCTGTATCACACTTCCGGGATCCCCCACTGCTGATGCAGGACCTTTCACCCATCGTTTCCCGAATCACTATGAAGTCCTTCCGCCTTCATGCGATATCCCACTGTCTCGCAGACACAGGCATTACTGGCCTCGTGAATTCTTGGCCAGAACTGCGTACCCTTGCGATTCTCGAAGATTACGGTGTATTTTTCAGTGCGATGGTTCTGGTCGAGCTATCCCAGCTATCTCATCTCCGAGAACTCATGCTTCCCCTTAATCTGACGGATCTACAGGCACCGTTGCCGATGAAAACGCCAATCACTGACTGTCCTCTGACGGAACTATCAGTGACAAGGTATTCCAGTGCGCCGTCCGATTGGGATGGGAAGATTAACCTTGCGAAGAATATCTTGATGTTGTTCCCGATGTTGAATCACCTTTCTGGGGCGGAGCCTTCTCAGAAAACCTACATAAGCGAGTTGGGCAAACTTGTGCATGCGTTCCACGGTGCAGTCGCAATCCAGGCTCATCGGCGAGCAATGCGTGACCGTAGAGATAAGCGGGAGAAATGGGCACCAATTGTGGGTGTGAAGAAGGACAATATTTAGCAAAATTATAGCAAGTTCAATTTGGCAGATATCCTACTTGGGTCCATATTAC
>JAEUWK010001786.1:0-36427 GCA_018524425.1 Podaxis sp. AQ795752 | reverse complement strand
CTAGTTCTTTCCCCTTTGCTCATCCTCAAGCCTTTGCCTTAGTTGCAACCTGAGTGCATAACAAAGGTCATAACATTCCACTCCAAAAGGCACCCTATTTGTATCTGGCAGAGAGGGTTAAGGACAGCTGTCCAATCTGGACTTGGGCCACAGAGGCTTAGCCCTAAGGGAGGAATACTATTATAGACTTCACTTTGTGCCCATTAAGCTCTTGGAGTCTTGGTTACAACTCAGATTCAATGGATCCTAATTAGTTGTAACCCTTCTTCCATTTCTGTCAGGCACCTCCTCTCTGAAAATGCTATTTTCCATACCTTCCCTTCTGTTACTTTTTCCTTATCAGAATTCTTATCTGATTATTGTGCTTCCTTTCTGTTTATCTGTGGTTTTTCCCTCTTATCCTTGATTATCACTCACTAATCTAGGTTTCTCCATTATCTGATGTTTCACTTCTGCTCTCATCCTATCAGATGTCCAGATGCTACATGGATGGACTTCCTATCCTCATGTCTTCACCACAGTTATCATTTCACATGTTACTTGTATTTTCCTTTGGGCAGTTATTACTGCTATTGCCTAGTTACCACTCTCTGGACTTTATTGTGACTGCCAATATATAAGTAGGATCACAGCCATCTGTAGTAAGCAGTCAGAATATCAACTTAGACCTTCTTTCTCTTTCCTGCTCATCTGCTACAAGTCTGCTCCTTAGTCCAGGCTTGTCCTGTCTCTGTCCATTCTCTGTCTGCTTGTCCACTTGAGTCTGTAGTTGGTCAAGTAAGGCCATCATGGTATCAGAGGGATATAACACATAAGTTGAAGCCAAGGCCTCAACCCTGTGTCTGTGTAAATCTGTCTTGGCTGCCCATGGTCTGCCTCCATCTGGGGTTAGTTCTTAACAATTGATGGAAGCACTTCAAATGTTGAAGCATTCATACAATCACAGCTCAACTGAAATTGACTTCACTAAGGGCATGACCTTATCAGAAGAGATCAAGTATCATTTGAAATTGAACATTGAACAAACATGTATTCCTGAAGATATTAGCTTATACATATATTACCTCCTTACAAGCTGAAGCTGAATAGGATAGCTGATATTTTTGTTCCTGTACTCACACAATCTTATCAATCAATTGTTTGACATCTATTGAAGTTATCACACACAAAATATCACATGCTACAGCCATTCCCTCTATCAAAGGCTTTTTCTGTTCAAGTACTACACTCAGCTGCCTCTCTAGCCTATGTTATCTCTTATGATTTGTACACAGAATACTCCAATAATACTCCTTCCTAAAATAGGAAATTTGGGGCCAGCTAAATATGGCTCACTTGGCTAGCTCAGTAAGTGGAGCCATCTTATTGGCTTGTGTTTAGCTTGTAAGCTGACTGGGAGCCAAGCTGAACCAAGCTAAGCCAATGACAACACTATTCTGACTCCACAAGCACAAAAAAGGCATTTTAAGGATATTTAAGTCCTCAGAAAAAGTTGCTCAAATCTTAAAGTGACATAGGAATATCCTGCCTTAGTTGTGACTTATGAAAAATTAAGGCAAAAAAAAAAAAAAAAAAAAAAAAAACACAAAAAAAACACAAAAAAACACAAAAAGACTGAAAAAGTAGAGTGGGATTTTCCTGATGATGGAAATGTTGGGAGGAGAGGAGGCAACCACCCTACACATATTCATATTCATCTGTGGGCTAAACCCTGAGAGTGAGAATCTACAAAACCTGAGAGTGAGTCACCCATCCATCCAGTAGCTTCTTACTTTGGGGTCTGAGGTGCTAATGTGAACCTCCAGCCCATCCTCTCCATAGCTTCTCAGGCTCACAGAATGCCCACTCGGGCAAAGCTGGAGTTATTTTATCAGCTTGATTGAGTCAGTATGACGTTACCACCCACACCAGCCACCAACACTAGCCAGGTATTGATGTTTTCATACTATTTTTTTAAAAAATCGAATTTTTGGTGGAACTGAGGTGCTCTCATAGCCTGTACTCCATCGTAACCCATAGCCCGGGGCAGGATAAAGTGTTATGAGTTATGCCGGAGCTGACTTGCCAACCTTGCACGGTAGTACAGTGTCGGTTTATCTCCTCAGAAAACCTGTGTGGCGCCGAGCGTGGGAGAAATCATGTGACATATGATGAGAAGAGTGCCATTGATGAGCGATCACAAACAGCTGTACATACTCTGAAAAATATCCTCCCATCCCTGCCCATCCCACTGTTATCATTAAGCGAGTGCAACATTGTAGATGCGTATGTCATCTCGACTATCTGTCTCGAGTTCTACTGAACCTTGCTTTCCTCAGCACCTAAAAAGGCTAAGAAAATTGCCCTCAGCGAGTTTCTTGGGGACTCTAGTAAGTTTCTTGAGTTGAATCCCGTCTTATCCCTAGGTACTGAGATCGTTCCCATAGCTCTAGGGTCATGGGCGGATGAAATGGACGCATTGCCAAGTGCTCGTATGTCATATTTGTAGTCCAAGCTTATATTCACTCACCATTCTACTCTCAGCTGCTCCCAAGGAGAGTAACGAGCATCCGTCAAGGCGGGACGATTTTCTAGCCTCGAGATGTGAGTCGTCTGTTTTCACAAAACCTCATGTTCTCATTATTCTCTTTTAGCGGAGAGGGCAGCGCCAGTTCGCGATGACATACCCTTACCAACCCAACCACCGTACACTGCTTTCGTGGGGAACCTCGCCTTTGATTTGGTAGAAAGTGATCTGGGGCGCTTCTTCCAGAATGTCAAGGTATGACTCTGTTGAGATCATCTTCCCCTAGTTACTTACCCTTCATGAGACAGACAGTCAAAATTATCAAGGATCGAGACGAGAAGCCTAAGGGGTTTGGTTACGTCGAATTTGAAGATCTGGAAGGTTTGAAGGGTGCTCTCACGTATAATGGTCAGGTATGAGTTTATGGAGCCCACACTTTGAATAGATTCTGATTCCTTTCAGGTTTTATCTGGGCGGACAATTCGTGTTAGCGTTGCTGAGCCTCGTGAGTGAATCTTTACTTTCTGATTGCCAATTCCTCATACTGCGGTATCCAGCCAAAGAGAGGACTTTCAGTCATACAGCTGCAGAAGATAACTCCAAGTTCGATAGTCCATGGCGACGCGAGGGCCCCCTTCCTGACCTCCCCCATTCTAGAGATTCATCTCGTCGCAAGTTTGACGGCGCTCCCGAGAGGTTACCGAGCGTATCCGAGACCGTGGATGACTGGCGTTCTCAACGTCCCTCGAGACTTCCGGAACCAGAAGCTCCCAAGCGCAAAGGATCTGGTTTTACCAACGGGGAAAGTTCTATCGCCGATAAAGAAGAAGTATGGACCATTGGATCAAAATTCAAGCCGTCTTCGACAGAAGAAGGGCCAGGCAGTAGATTTGGTAGCCTGCGTGCAAAGACAGAAACAGTACACTCCGCCGCTGATGAGGGAGACTGGCGGAGTACTGCACGACCGAGACCTGGGACACGCGGTAACATTTCTCGTGAGTAATGAGTGTAATACCCCTGATTCTCACTCCTGAATATCCATTACTCAGCCAGCGGCTCAACCCCACCTACACCTCAGATGGGTCGACGGAAACTAGATCTCTTACCACGCTCTGGCAATGCCTCAGCCTCGCCCAGTCCATTGTCATCTCCCAAGATGGGCCCTACTCCACCAGCTTCGTCCCGTTCGAATCCTTTTGGCGCTGCTAGGTATGGTGTCTTTTCTGCTTCTTTAGGTAAATCCTCTTTGATATCCTTCAGACCTGTTGATGTGTCCGCAAGAGAGAAAGAGATCACAGAACGTGTCGAGAAGGATCGTGACCGTTTATCCATGTCAAGAACTAATTCCCGATCTGGATCCGAGCGGCCCTTGGCTCGCACGCGAACACCTCCCCCCTCGGCTGCATCTGCTGTATCGTCCCCCCGAGCACCCTCTCGAACTCTTGCCCCCAATGTCAGACCAACACTAAGCTTTGCAAACGTAGCCGCCAACAAGGAGAGTGCGTCGGAGAATGAAGTCGGGATACAGAATGCAGAAGGAGAAAAGACGAATAGGGATGAATCATAACTATGTTCCTCTGTCTCTTTACACGAATAGGATTGTACAGCGTTCAAGCATATAAATTCAGGACCTGTGCTGGTGTTCTGGATCGACATACTTCATCCGGCCCCTGCCTATGGATGTGTCAGCATCTTGTAGAACCGAGAATAAATGGTACATGCCTTTGTAACGAACCCCAGTCTGTGAGGGCTCTTTCGAAAATGTCTCCTTTATATGAACGAGAATTTTTTTTCTCTCCAGTTCTAGTCGCTCTGCTTCTTCTCTCTCCAACCTAGCATCATACTCTTCTTCCGTCTCTTTCCTATCCCACTGTGCTCCGGTTGTGCTTTGGATGTCGGAATCGGTTCCCTCGTGTTTACTTCTTTTCCGCCGTCGACGATTATCGCCGTCTGAGGCACTTGAAGGAGAATGCCGGCGACTTCTGTGTTTTTTGGCTTTTGAGTGATTCAGAGGATGCTCGCCATGACCTAGAACAATACAAAGTCATTGGATTATGCTCTCCACACACGGTTCACTCACTCATCTCTTTGCGCCTCCTGAGCTCAAGCTCACCACAGTTCACGATAACGATAGGTTTTAAGGGCCTGTCCTTGCTGTCCACCGGCACTTCCACGAGCCTCTGGATGACCTCCTCATACCCCTTAATGACCTGACCGAAGACTACGTGCTTACCTAGAATGTGTTAGGTAAGGATGGCTAAGTACCACGCAATTATCCGACTAACCATTGAGATGAGGACACTCTCGGAGGGTGATGAAGAACTGGGAGCCGTTGGTATTAGGCCCTTTGTTCGCCATGCAAAGAAGGGCAGGAGAATCCAGAGGTCGCTGTAAATCCTCGTCCAAAAATGTTCCCCCGTAGATGGATTCGCCACCAGTACCGTTGCGTTTAGTGAAGTCTAGTCGACGTTTAGAGGTCGGGCATGAATTTCAATCATCCAGAGATGAAAAGCGTACCTCCTCCCTGGATCATGAAACCCTTAATGGAACGATGTATAATGCTGTTTTTGTAATACAAGGGATTTCCATTTGCTGAAATACCCTTCTCTCCTGTACAGAGAGCGCGAAAACTGTGAAAGTACTCAAATCAACAACCCTGTAACGCCGAGGAGTGAAGACGAGGCATACTTTTCGGCTGTTTTGGGGGCGGAATCGCTGAAAAGCTCAAAGACCACACTGCATCCAGAAGAGTCAAAACGCGACTGAGGGAGGAGAGATGTAAACCAACCGTCCGTATGATTCACCGTTGACAGCAAAATCCATGAAAACCCTTGGGCGAACCATGATGTACGAGGGCAAGTGATGGTGGGACTCAGAACAATCTCACGGCCAGCATGCACACTCAGGGACTTGAGAGCACCTTGTATGCAAACATTTATCTCTGGTATTTCTCTCCTCATTCACCTTCCTTCCTTTGCCTCTGCTACCCCATCCCGTCCATCTCACGCAACAGCATGCAGCAATTCAATATTGTTGTCTTGGGCGGTGAGTTTTACTTTTCTTATTTTCCGAAAATGCAGACTCATGATGTTGCAGCTGGAGGCGTCGGCAAGTCTGCCCTCACAGGCAAGTCACCTATGATCCTTCCAACTAATATAATATCTAAATTAATCCGCAGTCCGCTTCATACGCGACGAATTTATTGAGAATTACGATCCGACAATTGAAGGTACAGAAATCACGACCCACTTACGCCGCTTTACTCAGCCCTCGGCAGAAGAATACCGGCGTTCTTTCATGGTCGACGGCGAAATGACCTCGGTGCGCTTGCAGGACGACGCTTGATTGTATCACTTATCATCTCCGTGCCACAGCTTGAAGTGCTCGATACCTCTGGTGCCGAACAATTTACATCTCTACATGAGGTTTACATCAAGGTGCGGGACCAGAGATGTTTCCTCTTTTCCATGAGCCAACGTTGGGCTTAGTCCGGTCGAGGGTTTATACTCGTGTTCAGGTATAGTGCTGCTCAACCATGTTGTCCTCTCACAGGCGATAATTGGGGCCATTCTGGCAGCCTTACACAAGAAACGAGTTTGAAAGAAGTCGATTATTTACGAAAGCAGATCATCCGCATTAAAGGAAGCGACTCAGTACGTCTGAACTGCATTTCTGTCGACCGTAGCCAAGTTTCGTATTTTTTTTTTTTTTTTCACAGACGGTACCTATAGTGGTAGCTGGAACAAAACTGGACCTTGTGAACGAACGCGAGGTGCAAAGAAACACCATCCAGTCCCTCGCTAGTCGTTGGGATCTCCCTTTCTATGAAACCTCTGCGAAGCGCAATTGGCATATTAACGATGTTTTTGAAGATCTTGTTCGACAGATGAGGAAGCGATACCCTCAATCTTCTCCGAAGAGGAAAAACCGCTGTGTCATCATGTAACTATGAGATCTCTCTAGCTTGAGTGCTTTCTGATTTCCCAGAGCCATCGAACTTGATGTTTTGACATATATAAAGGACCTGACTACATATCCAGTACTGCTTCTTATACCCATTGCTGTTTCACTATCCATTTGTGTATGATATCCCGCTAGCAGTATTAATAGAGTTGTGATTTTACAGTTGTGCTTTGAGCATTCTGCGTCAGGCTGTGAATCAATCATTATTTGTCCTTGTTGCTGTGCATCGCATGACTGTTTACTAATTTTTCCGACTCCGCTACCCACACACCCCTTCCTCGCCTTTCATCACCTTACCACCCATTTCTTACGTTCCTCTTAATCTTTGCGCATCAATGGTGCGTACTTTATCCCTTGTAGTCCCATTTTTTGCTTATCTTGTTCACAGAGCTACGGCGGTGGTTATCACACCAATGGCTATGGTAGTAGCGGATACGGCAGCGGATATGGTGGCGGATGGGGAGGAGGGCACGACGACAAAATGAATCTTGGAGGCGGCTTGCGAGCAGTAGATTGGACCAACACGCGTTTGGCAAAGTTCGAGAAAAACTTCTATGTCGAAGACAAAAGGGTGTCCGCCCGCTCGGACCGCGAGATCGAGGAGTTCAGGCGAAGCAAAGAAATCAGAGTTCATGGCCATAACGTGCCGCGACCAGTCACCACTTTCGAGGAAGCAGGCTTTCCTCAATATCTCATGACTTCGATTCGTGCGCAAGGCTTTGCAAATCCAACTCCGATACAATGTCAGGCTTGGCCCATGGCTCTGAGCGGCCGTGATGTGGTGGCCATTGCTCAGACGGGAAGTGGAAAGACTATTTCCTTTGCTCTGCCTGCAATGCTCCATATCAATGCGTACGTCCTATTCTTTTCTTTTCAAGCGGACGTGTAGGTCTCACCGCCTATTAGACAACCTTTGCTTGCTCCTGGGGATGGTCCCATCGCCCTCATTCTTGCCCCCACTCGAGAACTTGCCGTACAAATACAACAAGAGTGCACAAAATTTGGGTATGTAGCTCCAACAACATTTACTTCTTCACTGTCACTTATGCGAGTTTAATAGCTCCAACTCCCGTATCCGTAACACCGCCATCTATGGGGGTGCGCCTAAAGGTCCTCAGATTCGCGACTTGCAGCGCGGCGTTGAAATCGTGATTGCTACGCCTGGAAGACTGATTGACATGCTCGAGAGCGGCAAAACGAACCTTAGGCGGGTTACGTACCTTGTTTTAGACGAAGCAGATCGGATGCTCGACATGGGTTTTGAGCCCCAAATACGCAAGATTGTTGGTCAAATCCGGCCAGATCGTCAGACCCTTATGTTCAGTGCTACTTGGCCTAAAGATGTGCAAAAGCTGGCAAACGTAAGCCCGTCCGCACTAAGGACCCAGTGGCCTACTGACAAAAGACTATAGGACTTCTTGAAAGATGCCATTCAAGTTAACATCGGGTCTATGGATTTGACGGCCAATCACAACATTCAACAAATCGTTGAAGTCTGCAGTGACTTCGAGAAGCGATCCAAGCTTATCAAGCACCTTGATCAAATTAGCTCTGAGAATGCAAAAGTCCTCATCTTCGTTGGTACGAAACGGATCGCCGACGACCTCACAAAATACCTTCGCACGGATGGGTGGCCTGCCCTGGCTATCCATGGCGACAAGGAACAGTGCGTCTAAATGATTATCTTTTCTACAGCTTTCTAATAATTCTTCATCCAGGCGTGAACGTGATTGGGTTCTAGGAGAATTCAAAGCCGGTCGTTCTCCTATCTTGATCGCTACAGACGTCGCGTCTCGCGGTCTTGGTACGTATTCTCAGTTTTTCGCAAGCGCTGCGACCAGGTGATCTCCCCATCCGAGTGGTAAGACCATTACAAGCGGGCATGCCGTTTCTTGCGAACTGTGGTTGCAATCAAGACCGGTCTCTGTGTGGTATCCCAAATAACCCGTTGCGCCATCGATCATGGACAATGCGGGTTCAATATACTCACCAGAAATACCCGGAGCTTCCTAGATTTGCATCAACAGAAATCGCTCTCGAGGAAAACTACGATATCCGATCCAATGCTGACCTTCTGGGCTCACTTGTATTCCGTTCTGGCCGTGTATCAGGAACGTGACGAGCCAGGTGTGCTTGCTTAAGATACGGTGTAGTAATGGATGGTTCTCGAGATTCCCGATTTCTACCTGGACTTCGTGAAGATAACGGCGAACCTATCATATGTGTAAACAGGCTACTGTTTCCACGTTAAACTTCATGCCCCTTTACTTGCTGGCAACTCTTTGGATGCGTCCTATCAGACCCTCGGAGCGCTTGTTTCAACGCCGTGGACATTTATTGATTGATCGCATTTGCATTTTTCTTCCTGTTTTTATGATATAACTGCAGACGTCAAGGATGTAGGCTATGTAATCGTAGGTTCCTCCCTGTTTCGCATCTGAGGATGGAGCTGATCCCGGAAGCAGAACTACGATTTCCCTAATAACTGCGAGGATTATATTCATCGGATTGGCCGAACTGGGGTGGGTACCATAGCTCGTATCCAAGTCTTGACTTTTACTCACGCGAGTCATCCACAGCGCGCTGGCATGAAAGGAACTTCCTATACATACTTCACCACCGAAAATGCTAGGGCTGCTCGAGAGTTGATCAGTATCCTCCGAGAGGCCAAGGCGTTTGTCCCGCCTCAACTTGAAGAAATGGCTGCCTTCAGTGGAGGAGGAAATAACCGGAGTACGTCGACTCCTCTCACCTTTCTAAAGGATTTATATTTATAAAATAATTTCAGGCCGTTATGGAGGCGGAGGGCGCGGCCGTGGTGGTGGCGGCGGCAGCGGTCGCTATGGTAATGGTGGTGGTGGTGGGGGGGGGGGCGGGATACGGAGGAAGTTATCACGGAGGAGGTTATGACCATCATGGCAGTCGCGGTGGTGGTAACCGCTGGTAATGCACTGTGTGAACTTTTTTCTCCTGTATGCTAGATCAGCTCCTAGTACCCATAAGTACCCATAGATCCATCATATAAAGTAATGGTTCAATCGATTTCCAGGCTTGTTCAGTCTCCCACTAGTCACTAGTCACTTATGATCCAGTCAGAGCAACTCTTGATAGCTGGGCTGGCTGTCCATGTCTTTACTCTCAACCCTCTCAATTCCTCTAAAAGGCCCGTGATCGTGTTGTTTCTTCTCCATGGCCGTCATGGTTCCGCTTCGGAAATCAAAGAATACGCGGAAGTCATACTGGGACGCTCTCGTCAGCCTGAAGGCTCGCAAGACGCCCCCGAACTCGTGATCATCGCCTTTGTATGACTCCACTACAAACAGGTCTCCTCTAATACTAAAGAGACTGAAAGGACCATCGGAATCATGGTGGACGACTCCGCGATCCGAAACTAAACAACGGCTGGAACAAGGATCCTGAAATTAATAATGAGCGACATGCGTAAGCACATAGGCTCGGCCTGTCCTCCCCTACGTTAACCAAGTGACAAGGCTGGATATGTACGCGATTCAAAGTGCGCTTTACCGGTGAACACATAGTCTATATCACCTTCTCACGTAGCGTAGCTGGGACGGCCTCGGATGTTTCCTACCTTATCGATTTTCTGCCTGCATTCCTCTTTCCCACAGGCAATCGCAGCGTCCGTGCTTGGGGTGTTGCAGGCAAAAGTCTTGGTGGTCATTCTGCATGGATAGTTCTCGGTCAAGGTAAGCGATTCAACTCGTGAACCTCTTTGACATCATAGTGACAGTGTATGTAGATGAGCGTGTTAATTTCGGGATCCCCATCATTGGATGTCCAGACTACCTGAAACTAATGCGAGGAAGGGCAACAAAGCAATCTATTCCTATTACGCCACCCTACTTCCCGCAAGGGCTGATTGAGCTCGTCAATCAAAAAGATCCTGTGGCGAAGGCGTTCGACTGCACAGAAGACTCTAACCCGTTTCTGGGCAAAAAGATACTGGTACTTTCCGGGGCGGTAGATAAACTGGTGCCGTGGGAGGCAAGTCGGAACTTTGTAGAACGCCTTGAGGTGGGACCCAAGGGTGTGAAGAAGGTGATAGTGCAGGAAGGGGTTGGGCACGAATGTACTGAGGAGATGCTGGAGGAGGTGTCGAGATTTGTTGCCGAGGAATATTTGAAGGCCTAGTTACATAATGGGGGATTAGATAAGCCAGTGGTGTTGAGGCGGTTGAGGTCTAAGGCGACTTTTGGAAACATAGACCGAGCTTGTGACTTGTCATCCCCTGTATATCTGCCTACTCATTTACCTCCTCAAACCCCATACCTCATCTCTATTCCTTATATCCCCACAACCCATTACTCGAGGCACGACCCGTTCGTGCTAAAACTCCGCGGAGCCCCAAATCCAATCAAACATCCAAACCACTGCTAGTTTTCCTTTACAAGCCAGGAAACTCTGTCTCCGATGGCTCGCCGCTCCGGTCGTACATCAACCACCAACTCTGTGCACCTTCCAACGCCAGAACAATCTCGCCCCCTCCCTCAATCAACATGTCTCAACGAGAATCTTGTAACCCTGCGTACTCAATGGAAATGGGCGGCCTTTAGCCAATTTATGACCACCTTTTCAGCCTTGCTCAACATGGCTGATGTTACTGTTACCGTGAGGCTGCAATCATCTTCCATTCTGCTGTTATGCCCACGCCTCTTTGACTTAGGACGTTGAAAACGACCTTGCCTTTGGCTCGAGGAGGGTCATTCCGCGCATAATGCAAAGGCTGTTGTATACTCTCTCCTACGACCGGAAGATATCGTGCGTACATACCGCTGAATTTATTTATCCTGTTGACTTCAGACGACTCAAGGGTTGAGAATTGGCAATCCGCTCTTCGTAAGCAATACATGAGAAGGGATCCAGCGGCAAATCCCCTTGGCTCCGAACCACCAAGGGAACGAACTATGACCGAGTCGCGAGAGGAGACGCCTGACAACCTCGAGGCGGGGGTTGCCCAAAGGGATTCAGAAAAGGCACGTCCTCGTCGTCGTGTCTGACAAAAACGGCCTTCATGTTCTGTCCAGGAAGCCTCAGAAAACCCACTCAACGAATCCTCTTCAGAGGTCAATCTACATCCAACACAATCCGCAACAACATCAGAAGTCTCGCGCGCCGCAACACAAGATGTTGAAGATACCATCCAGTTAAATGGAAATCAAACCTCCATAGACTGGTTTGATCTTCCGATTCTCGCTAAACTTGACTCGTTACACCTCTTGACAGAATGGCAGTTTCAAAACCCCACACGTCTCAGGACTTTAATGAGGAGTGATGATGAACTTGCTGCTTGGGTAAAATGGACGGCCTTTCGTTTTCACGTCCACAAGCTAATGAACGATGATAGCGCCATGAACCTATTGGTTACGACAGCAAGAAGAATGCATATTGGCTAATTGGCGGTATGTGGACATTTTGATCGTCGTAAGCGTTGAACTAACGTGCAGAAGGGGATCGGTTGTGGATGCAGAGAGCTCCCCCTAAACCCCCTCGGCCCCTGAAACGCAAACGACGGACCAAGAGTCCTACATCTGTCGAACAGCCCGGGAAGGTCCAGTCGAAGAAACGGCAACGTACAAAAACTGTTACAGTCAAGGCAGACGAGGCACCGAGTAGGATGGGACAGGGCCGGGCGGCAAAACTTCAAGCCAAAATCAAACTAGATGCACAAGCCAGGGAACTCGCCGAGCTTAACCGGCAAGCAAGAGGGACTAAGCAGTCCACAAGGCAATCTAGAACATCCACGAAACCGCCACCACGACCAATGGGAACGCGGGTCAGCGCTCGCTTACGAGGAACACAGACAAATGAATGGCAATCGATACCAGATGAATGGCTGAACGAATTGCCGGACATCGGGCGGCGAACTAATTCGGACGACGGAAATACAAGTTCGCGAGGTACGAAACGTACTCACAACGACCAGGACGACAGTGTCAGCGAATTGACTGAACTATCGGATGATTCTGGTGATCCGGATACCATTCTCAAGAGATTGACCCCAGATGAGCAAGTTGGATATTCCGCAGTTGAGCAGGCGAACGATCCCGTCAAGGAAGAAGTAGAAAAATCGGTCCTCGATGATTTTGCTGAATGGGAAACAGTACGTCAACCACCCTCGACCCTCGCGTCTGTCATGTTCCGATCTGGTGCATTCTATAGATCTGCGTAACCCTCGAAGAATGGGAGCATATAGCAGAACGTTTTGAAAAGGCAACACATTATTTAGAAAAAGCCTTATACAAGCGCCTCGTCCACGAAATAGTCCCGGGCATCACCCAAAACCTACGAGTGAGTGTCCATATCCTCATTCAGTCGCAATTTTTCACCATGATTGTATCAGGAACTGGAAAAGAAAAAACGCATGGAGGAAGCGCTTGTACACCGCAAAAGGTCATCTCGCATAGCCATGAAAGAGAGTGAACGAGAAGAAGCCCGTCTGGCGGCACAGCGACAAGCCGAAGAGGAGGAAAAAATGAGCCGCACAAGGAGACTGGAAGCCCGACGACAACGGGAAGAAGAGGAGCGCCTTCGTCGCGAACAAGCTCGAGAGCAGCGACGGAAAGAGCGAGAGGCCCGTGAGCTCCGGAGACAAGCTGAACTTGAAGAGTCAGTACCTGTTTGTTAGAGTCGTTCTGCATTTCTGAATCATTGCTAGACGCGAAAACCAGTCGAGTGACCGGGAGCCTGAAACCCAGACTAATCCTACTGCTGTTTCCGATGAACCTTCTCAACTTCCTCCAAGACCGCACAGAGGTAGCAGAACGCAGGATTCGAGACAGCGGCTCAAACCTCGTGCAAATGGTATTGCATCTAAAACTAGTAACTCAAGTGATTGGGAACTCGATTGCGAAATCTGTCGTAAAAGGGGGGTGAACCTGGTAAGTTTAAAGAGGCGGCGATTTGAGAACAGACCCTCAGTGACTCATGTTACAGGACGATGGTACATCTATGATGTCTTGCGGAAAGTGTTTCAAGTGGCAGCATATCGCCTGTCATGATCTGGCCGACGAACGAGCTGGCCGCGCCAAGCGTAACTGGGACGTGGTAGAGTTCATCTGTCAGCAATGCCGGTCGAAGATGTTTGCGGGTACAGAGGTATCTAATCCCGCCTTCAGGGATCCTCGAGTTGTTCACCGCTCATCCCAGGGTGTTACTCTTCCTCTACCCTACCACAGTCCGCCACCATACCAATCCTACATCAGTCAAGGTTACGGCACTGCACAACTACCACCTTCCGCCATCTCTACTCTCTACCATGCCGCCAATGGCGATTATTCCCATTACACACAACCTTATGGTAATGTTCGCAGCTCGGGCATGCCAGAGCGATACCCGACCACCAGTCAATCCTACATCCCGACCCATCATTACAACCAGCATCCGTCAGCAATATCGTTTAGTCATTACCAACCTCGGGAAGGTGGATTCACTTCAAGTGGCAGACTTCAATCGGCGTACCCAGTACATCACACTGAAACGTATGATCAGCATTCCCGTACATCACAACACACTCCCTACAGTGACCTTCGATCTGGTGCAAGTCAGAGATCCACGGTAAGTCCCCTCAACAGCTGACTGACACTCCTCTCAACGTTCCCGTCTAAGGTTCCGCCTCCGACACAGACAGTCTGGAGTATCACAACTCCCACTACCGGCGGTTATACAGCGTCGTATCAGAGTGCGGTGCTCAACAATGCGGCTCCCAGGCGAGACATACAACTTCAGCCTAATATGAAGCCCGGATCGTCGTCCGGTGACATCAATCAACAGGTCTATTCTAACACACAATTTAGATACCCCTCCACAACCTAATAATTAGATGTAGATCCCTGCACTTCATATATTCGTGTTGGTCTTGTGTATTCGTATTTATTTCATTTGTGCACGTCCAGTTTGGTGTACCTATCGACGATGAACGACATTCCCTGAACTCGAGACATCTTGTCATCTGATCGTTTCATAAAGCTTATAGGCTTCGGACTCGAACGCAAATGGGTCGTCGTCGTAGGCTTGATCTCTGTGAGGTTTAACTTGAGATTGACAATACATGGGTGGGGATGGACCTCACTCAATTGGACCAAGGATACGCAGACCTCGCACATGGGTGTCTTTACCACTCATGTGATTGGCAAGAATGATCACCTGAAGTACGTAGGCATAAACGGGGTTCCTTCGACGATGTCAGGTTGCAAAATGGAAGGAAGCATTTGAACATACAGCCCATCGTTATCCTCGTTCGGTTCGGCAGAGACGTCGAAGGTGATCCACCCATCTGGCTTCTCGAGGCTTATGACCCTGACATCCTGAAGGTCACTTGGTCCTGTTCCTGCACGAACAGCCAGGGTTGCGGGTGTATAAGAGTCATCTTGCGGATAGCTAAGGTGTATGCTAATTTTCTAGGCGCACGAACGATTAAAGTTCACCCAGAAGCATGGTAAATATGGCTACCTGAATTGCAACCTTGCTGGGAAACTCAATGGTTATGAAATGGGGCTGGGGGCCATCTGAACTGCAAAAGCATGGGTTTTGCACCACGTAACTCGACAATAGGAGGGAACCTACTGCCAAAAGGTGTCTGGATCCCCATCACGCAAGCACTCTGCACCGAAACCGAACTTGTAGGAGGAAACTGACCACTTTCCGCGGTTGGATATATCTGGCCAAGGAAGAACGGGCGGTTTTCTATGACCTATGACCCATGTGAAATTAAAGGACAAACAGACGGCTGTCAGGAGCGTACCTGTGTGAACGAAGGAGCCGTTGTCTCCTCCCGTTTGTGGGTTAGTAGCGGACATCAAGGCGAGTTGCCAAGATTTTAGTATAGACTTAGCTAAGACACAACTTAATCATCTACTTCCAACTTCTCAATGTCCGCCCTGCCACTACCCTTGTCCGACTACCAGAGATATGGCCGCCAAATGATCCTTGATGGATTTGGGCTTGCTGGTCAGCTTGCTTGTCTGGTCAACCGATCTCGTACTCTACCCTCTAAGCCTGAACAGGACAGGTGAAACTCAAGCAGAGTTCTGTCGTCGTCGTCGGGGCAGGGGGGCTTGGCTGCCCAGTCCTACAATACCTCGCAGCAGCCGGTGTTGGTTAGACTTAGTAGCAACCTAGATGTTGGAAATGGTTAACCGAACCTCTGGGCAGGCACCATTGGCATCGTTGACGATGACATCGTCGAACTCTCAAATCTCCAACGGCAGATCTTGCATGCCGAGTCTTCACTTGGGGTTTCCAAAGCCGAATCTGCAGCAGACAGCATCAAGAGGTGGGGGAGATGCTCAGTCCTGGAAAACTAGTGGGCTAATTTGTACAAGGATTAACTCAGCGTTACAGCTAGATGTTTTCACCTGTCGGCTGACGTCGAAAAACGCGTTGGAGATCCTTGGCAAATACGAATTCATATTGGACTGCACAGACAATGCACCTACTCGCTATCTTCTCTCCGATGTGGCTGTCATCCTCAAGACACCCCTCATCAGCGGTGCTGCCCAAAAATATGAAGGCCAACTGACTGTCTACAACCTCGGGGCTGATGGGCCTTGCTACCGCTGTCTGTTTCCCAAACCGCCAGCACAAGAGACTGTGGGCACGTGTGAGGAAACGGGAATCCTAGGAGCAGTAGCTGGGACCATGGGGAACTTGCAAGCTTTAGAAACAATCAAACTTATAACAGGACTTCATGGTAATGTCGTTACTGGCCGTAGTTCAACTCGGTTGCTCAGAATCACCTCAGATAAAAAGCCCTCTATGCTGCTTTTCTCCGCGCTAAGTTCCCCGCCCTTCCGTAGCATCAAACTTCGCTCGCGCAAGGCTGATTGCCGTGCTTGTGGAAAGGACGACTTTAATCTAGGCGTGATTGAAGAAACTGATTATGTGCAAGCTTGTGGAGGACCAAGGCCAAACTGGGTAGAACGAGGTCTCGTCAACGGACTTGTTGGACATCGAGCGAGCGTTAGAGTGAGTTATCGCCATCCTCAGCCCAGTACTCGGTTGTCTGAGGGTTTCTAGGACCTCAAGAAGCTTCTGGATTCCGGCCAGGATGTTAATTTGCTTGATGTCCGTCCCTTGACCGAGTTTGGTATCTGCCAGTTACCGTCATCCAGAAGTGAGATTCAAAGACCATTGCGAAGGCAGAGATCCGCCTAACCCTGTTGTTCAGGTGTACCACTGCATGAGCTTGTCGCCAAACCCGACGCATACCTACCCGGGGACGCAAAAATTCCAACATATGTCATCTGCCGCCTTGGAAACGATTCACAGATCGCAGCAGATGCACTGCGTAGCGTACGCCCCGGAAGTGACATCCGGGATGTGATTGGTGGCTTGAGAGCCTGGTCGCAAGAAATAGATCCTGATTTCCCAATCTATTGATAGATAAATACAGAATTCTCGCACAATAGGCTTGCATTATACATGCGACTCGACTATTTCTCTGAAGGAGTAGACACCCGAGTTAGCGACATTGGGAGTAAACAGAGCTGGCGCACACTCACTGCCGATCTTGAGCCATTTGGGTATCTTCCTGTCGCCTGGTACTAATTTAGACACCGCAGAAGGAGGATTGCTGGAAGCGCTCTGTGTTGGTCTTTCAGGATCTGGGGGTATTGGTAGATCGACGGCTTGGGCAAGAACATCCGGAAGGAGAGGTGCTGTGACATGGGCATCTAGTGAATTGTATGAGACGATGAAAGGTTTAAAGTGAACTTGCAACACGAACGATTCAGATTATCATCTTCAAACCGCAACAAGAGGACCGATGCGGGCGCTAATTGGAGCTCCGAGAGTGATAGGCCCTTGACTTTGGGATCAGAAACCTTGAGATCGCGCTTGGGTGGTGACTGGTCTACGGAAGGATTAATGTAAAGGGAGCGAAGGGTAGAACACACAGAATAGTAACATACAGAGGATGAATTTGATAGGCTTCACATCATCTCTCAGAAGTTCCCGTACGAAAGCATACACAGACTTGATCCTGTCCGTGGAGGAAAAGACTTTCTCTAGCTGCGTACGGTCAGGGAATCTGACCCGAACCCTGGTCTGGAGCTTGTGTCAAAAGGGTGGGGCGGAAGAGTGGAAAGCCACAAACCAGGGGCCATCGTTCTCGCTTCGCTTTCTCGGCTGCTTCTCTTACACTTCTTGGTTGAAGTGGTGCGTCAACAAGTGCACGAGTGCGAGCGCTCAGAGTTGCTTGAGCTTCCTTAAGATCCGTCGTGGTTGGCTCAAAGTACTCGTCAGGCAACGGTGCTAGGATAACTTGATGTTGGCTAGGTGATTGACAGAACAGCGCAGAGCTTACGCGGTAGACGGGGGACAGCATCCGTGGGTTTGAAGACTTTGTAAGGGACAGGCGCCACTGACTGCTGTTGCTCCCTGGGTTCTGGCCAGGGCTCTTGAGGCTGGACTTGTTCGGTGGGTTCAGACATAGATACAGAAGAATGGATGAAGGAGAAATATGGTCATTGTTAGGTAATACACATATATACATCACAGTCACTACCACCACTTCCCGCTTTCTGCCTCCAATCTGTAAAGTCTGTTAGCAACCTCCTCATGATTCACCAAACAAAGAATGTTCAGGAAAATTAGTTGTCTCATGCCACCAGTCCCAGGACGCACTGGCGGGTGGTCCCTTTGGAGTAGGACTGGTGTATGTCGAACGCAAATTACAAAAACATCCTGCATACTATGCGAAACAAATAACTCACTTCTTTGTCAAAAAAGTCACCATCGAACAAGGTAGAAACTTGTGCAAGAGAAAAAGGGAGGAAAAACAGACCCAAGAAAACATGCTCGGCTCTCACCGAAGTATTTCCCACGACATTGCATCCCACCCAGCATTGAAGCATTGAAGCAGCCAAGTGCTGCTCTTCATAACTAGTCTCTAGTCTCGATGCCTCACGAACACAATCGTTCTCATTGCCACGACGAATGTCACGATCACGATCACGATCATGACAGCAGTGATCTTGGCCCTCAGGATAGCTTGTACAACCATATTGATCGTTCCAATGTTGTCGCTTTGAACGCCAATAACCCAGGGGAGACTGTTATTAAGCCTTGGCATGAACGCTTAGACGAAGCCAAGGTATGCATTACGCTGCGCATTCAAGACATTCCCTTGAACCTCAGCTGATGCATGATCTAGTCCCTCGAATCAGACGCGGACGACCAGATGTACAGTATCTTACATTTTCCCTCAAGATGAGGCTCTGATCCTGGACACTCAGGATCATCAGAGTACCTTTCACAGGTTCGGTCAGATTGCGCTCAGTGCTATTGAAAACGGGTCCTGGGAGTAAAACGCCGGCAAAGGTTCAACTTGTGCGCTAGTGCTTGTTCGTCCGCGTTGCTCGTTGCCGACTGTTGATGACAGTTCGCGAACCAAGAGAACATGGACTTTGAGGACATTGGAGACAAGACGCCTACTCAAGAGTTTGACGTCGCTCAAGGAAGAGAAGTCGGAGAATATGCAGTAAAGTCAGTAGCCGCTGCAAACCTCTCGGTGGCAATCACTAACCAGCTTGCTAGAACCGCCAAGTTTTCCAACGTTTCTTCCCTCACGCTGTTCTTTCCCCAAGGACAAGGTGCAGAAACAATCCAAATCTATTACCTAGGGTTCCTCGGCCACTGGACTGAGGTATTTTTTATCCTCGTCAACTATTCATTATCAGCGTCTGACTATCTCCCCTTTACAGCGCAAGAACAATCCAGTTATCACGGTCTATGAAGCACAGGCCAACATCGCCGATCATCCAAAGGTACCAGGTACTGAAGGCAATTTCAACACACCCCAAAGTTAAACAGAGTTACTGTGCAAAGATCCAGAAGTCCAGAGTTCCCTATAATACAGCTCATTAAATATTATCGTATCAAACTACAAGTGCCCATGCCCGAGCCTGGACAGTCCAGCCTTAGTGTTAGCCAGGTCCCATGCCCGATGTGTTGTTCCCATCCGGGTTATTTCGCTGCATGAAAGATTGTAGGACATCATAGTTCAAATTCATACTTGCTCCCGACCCGCTTCCGGTTGTGGTGCGGACCATGTTGGGAAGCATTGTCGAGGGATTTCCCATATTCGTGAGAGGGTTCACACCAGAGCCATTCATCGGATTCATACCCATCATGTTCATGAAATTCGTGCCATTCCCCATCGTACCCATCTGCCCCAAGGCAGGATTTAGTCCGAACTGGTTGGCCATCGCAACGCGATTCTGCGCATTTTGTTGAAGCTGTTGTTGCTGAAGTTGTCGCTGAGCAAACGCCCGGAAAAAGTTCGCTGCAACTTCAGGTCCTGCGGCGATCTTCTGTCGAATTTGTGCTATGGCGGCGTTACGCTGCTCGAGAGGCAGTTGTGAGATTAGGTTGAGCATCGCAGGGGGTATTTGTAATTGAGGGGCGGGAACTGATGGGGCTTTGGGCATTTCTGGGATGCCGGTGAGAGGGAAGAATGCACCGCATAGGCCCATATTGTTGATAGGGAAGATAAGAACGTTCTCCTTGAGAGAACCGTTAGGTAGGGTCCATGAAGCGGTAGCATACTGACAAAGGATTGTCAGTCAAATTCACGCACAGGCTGAAAACTCGCATACCATTCCCTTGGAAGACATGACTGAAACTAGCATCTGATAGTTGGTTTCATCATCCGGTGTTCTTGCTTTGAACGTGCATAGAACAGGCTTGGTCCGTCGTATCCACTCTTGGAACTCGGAGAGAGAAACCGCTGGTGTTGGCGCAGGTAATAGAGTCAGAGTTGACGGCCAAGTGTCTGCACGGCTACGAACCAGTCAGGTCTCATTGATAGCTGGGAGCCCCAAAGATGCATACCTATTGCTAGCATTAGAAGAGCTTGCCGATACACCCGTACGAACTTCTTTTTTGTTACCATCCGACCCTGTTCCGTTGAAACTGAGAATGCCCTCCCAAACCAGAATCGGTTGCACCTGAGTCGAGTTTGGATTTTGTGCCGTCGGTGGGATCGGTTGCGGAGCAGGATTTGATACGGCTCCATTGTTATTTTTGTTGCCCATCTCGCTAGAAGTCATGCTGGTGCTACCTTGCGCGCTCGTGCTGGGTACCATACTTGCACCGAGAGGTATTTGTTGATTTCGTTTCAACTCGAGGAGTTTTTGCATCTGCGCATTAATACTAGCAGGGGCAACGCCAGGTTTGGGGATAGGAGCCGGCGTTGGTTGGGGTGGGAGATTGTTGGGTGGACTTCCTACTCCAGGATTTGGGGGGGAGGTAGGGACACCAGAGGCACTTATTGATCTGACAGGAGTAATTTGAGGATTCTGGCTTGGACTTTGTACATTAGGAGGTGGCCGTGGAGTAGTCGCTGGATTCGGCTTGAAAGGAGTTTGGGGTTCCTTGGAGAGAGTGCCCGGGGATGTGACAGCTCGAGCCACGGCGGGTGTGGTGGGGTTGGTTTGCGCCGTCTGTGTACCTTCATGTCCTAGTGGGTTTGTATTTTGAGGCACAGAATGCACGCGTCGGGCCTGTTGTTGTAGCGCTACGAAAGCTTGGTTCAGTCTGACAAACTGTTCTTTACGTTTGTTGATTTCTATGTCGCACTGATTTGACAAGTCTCCATTCCCTTGAGCCATTGCACTTTGTTTCCGGGCAGCCAGGGCTTTGAATTCCTCCTCTAGTTGCTTCCGTTTTGTTATGATGAGCTGTGCTTGTTGCATGATTTGCTGACGAATTTGAGGCTGGACTGCTGGGGAGGCGGCGGGTTGTGAAGTAGGTTGAGGAGGGGGTTTAGGGACATTGGTGTTGGCATTAGATGTGGCTGGAGGTGAAGTGGCCGCAGTAGCCGGTGCGGTAGGAGGGGTTTGTCCAAGGAGATTGAGAGGTGAACCTTCTGTTGCGGCTTGTATCGATGCAAGTCTCGCTCGTTTGGTCTCTGGGGTACGCTCAACGGCTACGGGTTCTCCAACACGTTTGGCTGTATAGAGTTTTTGTTAGAGACGAGTAGGGCAAGGCCAGTACTGATACGACATTACCCTTAGGCTGGGCTTGAACAGGAGCAAAGCCGTTGAGAAATACGTGGTGTTGGGCCTTCACGCTGAACCAGGGAGGGGTCGGACTCCCTGTCGCCGCCTTACGCAAAGGTTCAGCACGTCGAGAAGCAAAGCGAAGAGTTGATCATACTTTCGTATAGAGTTCCGGGAAACGGGGTAGGCCTGAAGAGATATTGATTCCGCTGAGTTGAATGTTGCGCTATGTAGCTGTCAGAAAGGCGGCAAACGGGTCGAGCAAAGCGGTGACTTTTCACCTTCTTGAGCTCAACGGGTAACGCCTCCCAGGTCAGCGAGTCCAAGGAAGGTGACGTGTTCCAGTGTGGGTGCTCCGAGCTGTCGGGAGGGGACGCTGCAATGTGAACAACACGATAATCCGGGTCCTTCAAACCCATGGTCCGAAGGAAGTCAAACATCTGTGTGAATTTATGAGTTAAGAGATGCCGTGGTGGAGGGGGTGCCAGAACACACGTCGAGAACAGTGGCAAAGCCCTCTAATGCTGCCATTCCTTTGTTTCCGCCCGAGTCAGTTTGCCCTATGCCTAACCTTCTGCTATCATCCTTGACGTCCTGTATGATGTAACGGAGTTCGGTGAAATAGATCTTCTTGACGATGGGGGATGGGAGTGTGTCTGCTGTGCCATAGGTGACGAAGGCGACACGAACCTTGAGAGCAGGGATTACTTGAGGGCGCAAAGTGGAAGGGTGAAGGGCTTACGAGCTTGTTGGTTCCCGGAGCGATGTTGCAGCGTTGTAATAGCTGGACTACGTAGTCCTGGAAGAGACGCTTCCACTCATAGGACAGAGTGAGAGACGCTTCGACTAAAAAAGCGATTGCGAGCAACTCGACTTGGGGTGGAGCATCTGTTGACATTGGAGAGGTCAGAGAACAGATGTATTCAATTAGTCACACTACGCGGATATCACTACTGTTCGTGGTATGTAATCAACCCTAATTCTATCATACAAAGTCCTCCTATTCATCATATCATGTACGTCGTGTCATAGCACTTCATAACAACAACAGTCCATAATGCATGGCGAGCACCGATGCCATCAGGACGAAGCAGTCTGAAACGTGGTGTCGGTGTCCCGCATTTTGGCCAGCCGTCGCTTGGGGGGCAAAGCTAGCCAGCCACTGGCTGTAATCCCAGACCGTACCAGTTGCCGTTGGTGTAAATGGTGTCGTTCTCGGATTCGTAGGAGTAAAATTATCAGCAATGGCAGTTGTGACACCGTTGATCACAGTAGTATATGTGTAGGGTGTAACACCGCCTGCAGCATTTGGGGTTGGATCAGGCTGTCCAACAGGTCCCTGCACCGGAGGAGCGGCTGGTGCAGTTGTTGTTTGGGTTGTAGCGGTGGGTGTGGTTGTCGGTGTGGCCAGGGTGGTGGTGGCTTGCGGAGGCGCACCAGGTGGTGTGGTTGTCTGTGTTGGCTGGCCAGCAGGTGGTAACGTTGAGCTGAGATTCGAGTGAGTTGGATGCGCGGGAGACACAAATAAAAACCGCCTACATTGTCTGGGTTGAAGGGGCACCTGCAGCGTCTGTTGTTGCAACGACAACCACACTGTTGCCTGCCCTGGAATGAGACCGAAGCTCAGAGCCTTCTTCCTGGAAAACCATGCAAAAATGCCTTACGGATCAACAATTGTCTGTGTCTGTGCCGAGGAAAGGAGAGCAAGAGAGAGGCAGAAGAGGAACCGTAGGATGTTCATGGAAGTGAATGGAAAGTTGTTCACTCAACTCTTCTGGATTGGCGAGTTGTAGTCTACTATGACAGTCACGTGCAAAGTCTGCAGCCCTCAAGCCAACTCCACTTCATTTGATACAAATTGTACTCCTTTCCCACTCTTCTCCCACTCGTCCGCATCTTCGCTCTTGTCGTAAGGCGGTAAATACTTTTTGCGATAGTCTCTTTGCGCCTCTGTCGACACCCCAACCCGATTGTCCCGGGCCGTCACCATTTCATGTGGCACTTGTTCGTCCGATGTGTAGGACCCCATCAGATGGGGTGGTCCTAAGGGCAAGTCCGACGATACATCAATTGCCCATGTGTGAATGGTCTTTCCGTATGTTTTCTGGAGTTCGAGCATGGCTGGCTGTTCTGCCATGTCGATTATAAAACCTAAAGTCTTTCATCGATTCGAATTGCGGGGTGTACAACAGCGGTGATACTCACCCGGAATAATACCCTTAGCCTGTGAAGAGGATGAGCCAAAGTGAATAGGGGAAGGGGGCCTATCATTGTCTCACCTCGATTTGCAACAGTCCACTTTCGATCTGTCAATCTGTGAGACTAGAAACAAACTAGTTGGAGGTTGCGACGGGCCTCGTATTTATGTGAATGCCAGTATTTCTTTTCTTCCTTGGGCAATGATTCGAATATCTACTGAATGAATGAACACGGGCGTTGGTGGCTGAGATGTAAAGTTAGGAGCACCGTCTCAGACACAATGTACTCTATGCCGATCAACTTGGCGCTCGGGCTGTCCGAGTCGTAGATGATACATTGATGGAAGTCTTTCGAAAGGTGAGTGCAATAATGATGTGCCTCAACGTGGCGGCTGCGGTCATACCTAAGGGTGGTCGGTAAAGTGAGTTTGGGTTGGTCTGAGTCTGAATAGTACAAACGAGTATGTGTGGAATGCACAGAGATGTTGGTGTATGCCCTTGATGGGTTCAAAGGACATCATAGCAGACCCCGCTGCGCTATAAAGGGAAGAATGGTAGATGGATTGCTTCTGTGAGGGATTCATAGCAAGAGGTGGTGGGCGCTTGAGTGGTATGTTTGATGTCATTGTGCAACCGAGGCGCGTCATATTAATTAGGGAGCACACGTGACGTGAAAGTCCAGAAGCGGTGTGTTTTTTTCGAAATACCATTCTTACCACATCCATTTTTGGCGATGATTGATCGATTCCTGGTAGATCGAGCTGGGCTGCGTTCTCTCTCTTGTTCTCTCTTCCAACTACGCCCAGCTCGCTTTTCAACATCTTCTCCGTTTTTCGCAAAAAAAAGAATGCCGCCAAAGAAGCCCGCTCCCCAGGAAAAAAGAGCTCTTCTCGGGCGACCAGGCAACAACCTCAAGATCGGAATCGTAGGTTTGTTCTCCACCCTTCCTTCCCTTTCACCCCTTCACATCTGTCTAGGTCTCCCCAATGTCGGAAAGTCCTCCTTCTTCAATGTTTTGTCAGAAACCGGTCTGTCACGTTTCAACGCTCAATGTCGACTCTCGTCACTCACTCATATGACTACAAGATCTCGGCAAGGCCGCCAACTTTCCCTATGCTACGATAAACCCAGAAGAAGCTCGGATTCCTGTCCCGGACCCTCGTTTCGACTGGCTTTGCGAAGTCTACAAACCGGTTTCCAAGGTCCCCGCCCACCTTACCTGCATCGACATTGCCGGTTTGACCGCCGTATGTAAAACTTTGCTGCCTTCCATACACTCTTTAAGCCTTGCCTTCATAGGGTGCATCTACCGGAGCTGGTCTCGGAAATGCTTTTTTATCTCATGTTCGTGCTGTTGACGGTATCTTCCAAGTCGTTCGTGCCTTCGACGACGACCAAGTCACCCACGTGGAAGGAGATGTCAACCCCATCCGTGACATGGAGATCATTCAAACGGAACTTAGGCTTAAGGATATTGAGTGGGTCGAGAAAACTCTAGAGAATATGAGGAAGACCACGAGGTCTTTGGGTTCCACGAGCTTGGCTGACAAGGCCAAGAAGGAGGAGCTCGTACGCGTTTCCATTTATTTCTGTCCCGTATCGACTGAGGCTCACCATTGAGCAGGCCACAGTAGAGAAGGTCTATAAAGTCCTCACCGTTGACAACAAGGATGTTCGTAAAGCTGAGTGGACAAACAAAGAGGCAAGTTTCAGAACCCATCTTGTCATTGGGATGAAAAAGAGCATTGCTCGAATAACCCAGCTCTTTGAGGAGGGAGTAACGCCCCTACAACCAGTGAAATACGTACCCATTTCTGACTTATCTTTTGTCACGGTTCTCGTCCTTTCTCTTACTGATGACTCATTTTCAGGTGATTATCACACATTTATTTTCTTTCATTATTTCGGATGAAAAAGAGCACCAGGCTCGAAAACCCAGCTCGTTGAAGAGGGAGTAATGCCCCGCATTCTCGTGAAATTTGCGTTCCCATTGATTCTCGTCCTGTGTTACTGTCTTGTTTGACTTTGTGCTCACGAAGTTGTTCCAGATCGATGTTGTCAACAGCCTACAACTCTTGACCGCCAAGCCTGTCACATACCTTGTCAACTTGAGCGAAAGAGACTACGTCAGGAAGAAGAACAAGTGGTGTGTTCACATTTGTGCATTGTTGGTTTTTTCTCTCATCTTATATCGGAAAGGCTTCCCAAGATCAAGGCTTGGATTGATGAAAACAACCCCGGTGATCCTCTCATACCTTTTTCCGTGGCTTTAGAAGAGCGCCTTGGACGTCTATCCCCGGAGGAAAAGAAGGAAGAAGAGCAGAAGCTCGGCACTACCAGTGCCCTTCCCAAGATTACCCAAGCCGGTTACTCAAGTCTCGATGTTCGTCGCATCCTATACTTGGTTTACGAGATGCCTGCTGACTTAGCCTGCAGCTCATCCGTTATTTCACTTGTGGGCCAGATGAAGTTCGTGCCTGGACAATTCGCAGAGGCACAAAGGCACCTCAAGCCGCTGGTGTCATCCACTCTGACTTTGAGAACAAATTTGTTTGCGGTGAAATTATGTCCTACGATGATCTCAAACAACATGGAAGCGAAGCCGCTGTCAAGGCTGCCGGCAAGCTCAGACAACAGGGCAAGCCATATGAAAGTAAGTATTCTCGGAGAAAACAGAAAACGCATCTGACTCATGTCATAACAGTGGTTGATGGTGACATTGCTTACTGGAAGGCTGGTGCATAGGTCTTGTGGGCGATAATGTAAATGCAACGGAGTGGTATACGAGTATATTATAATGCAGGTTCATGAATAAGTTAGCAGTCCATACGTGGATCATCGGTGATTGGAGGGCAGCTCTCGTCGGGCATTCACATTCCAGCGTCGTCTATCTCTCTCCCGCTCCCGCTCCCTCTCCTCTTCGTCATAATCACCACCTGTTCTGCGTTCCAAACGATGCACGGGCCGCCGCTCAGGACTTCGCGACTGGCGAGTAGAGCTGCGTCGGCTGGGTGATCTTGACCATGAGGAGCCTCTCCGTCTGGGTGACCTTGAGCGAGACCTATCTCTTCCTGACCGCCGATAATAAGAGTCCGAATCGTCACCACGCTCGCGTGCTTTGCGTTCCAATTTGGCCAGCTTCTTAGCTTTCTTTTCCTCCTTCCTTTCTGCCTTTCTTCGTTTTTTTTCTTCCTTCTCTCGTGCTCTGTGAAGAGCCTGTTCGTCCGTCTCCATCTTAGACTGAACACCAGATGATGAGGATTCCTCGACCGCGCCTTTTGGAGCCGGTTCAAAACCCCTGCAATCGAAATGCTTTCTAAGGGGAGGAGGGCGATTGGTAGTCAAGGGTCACTCACAGTGCTACAGCCAGAGCATCAGCCTCGAGTTGCTTGATGCGTTTAATTTCAGCAGCTTTCTCTTCCGCTGTATCTTGCTTCTCGCGGTTATACCAGTGGATATCTTTGTTTTTCTGCCATCTGCCAGTTGGAGCGTTGATGCTGTGACCAAGATAATGCTGGAGGCGTGATGAGTTGTGTGCATAGATTTGGAGTTGAATAACTCACTTCTCTGTCTTTGTCCGCCGAAACATCCGACCACTTGAACTCTGCCTGGCCACCGCGGGTACCTCCTCTGATTGGCTCAAACATGGTGTTGGGAGAGGTAGGAAAAAGTTGAAGGAGCAGTCGGTGGGTGTGTTTACGATTATTTGTGCATGATGGTCAGAGTGCAGGTTGTGTTTGAAGCTGCTCTATCACTCCCAACAAGAATGTCCAGCCAGGATCCCTCCTCCTCCTCTGGTATCTTATCCGGCGTATTTGGCTTCCTCGCCAGAGAGCTAGAGTCCTTTGTTACCACTGCAACAGGGGGCCAAGTCCCAGAAGTACATATTCCTGTACTACTTCCGTCCTCGTTCACAATTGACGCGTTTTCTTCAGGGACCACAACGCTCAAGGTCGTCCCGATCACGCAAACGCAGAAAGCGGTCAAGAAAACGCGAGCCCACTCCTTCGTCATCCTCGAGCGAATATGAATCTGAAGACAGCGAACCTCATTCTCAGCGCGGGGGAGAGGGTGAAGACCGTTCAACATCAAAAGGTCATCGAAAGCGCAGGCGTGAACCAGAACCCTATATTCCTAAAAGTAGAAGACGCGTCTTGCGTACCCCCTCTCCTGCACCCGACGAAGGTGCGTCGTATGGGCTCAGTTCCCTCCCACCCGACTCGAACCATATCCAGCTCTAGATGCCGACACACCTGCCCCCAAACCTGAACATAATCAGCCAGAACGCGAAATAATGGGCCCACCACCGCTACCCAAGCCTGGGTTGAAACGAAGAAAATCAATCACTATGCCTGGCTCCCTTTATCCTCGTTCTCCGTCCATGGATCCTGAACCGCTCTTCAGATCCGCAGATAACCTTCACAAAGTGAGATTTACCCCTTCTTCATCTTCTCACCCCCGACGCGCGGAACCACCTCCAGAGGCTGGGCCATCAAAGCCTCTTACTCCCAGAACATCCAATTCGCCCTCGTCACATTCCCCTGTCAAAACCGCTATCCAGAGGTTCCATGTCGGAGAGAATAATGCAGACCCTTCTATCCTCCTTCCCAATATCAACAGAACAACTTCTATCAAAGATAGAGGAAAAGTCATGATACACACCTCCCCGGGAAGGTCTCCCGACACTTCCCTTTCTTATAAGGCCAAAGGAAAACAACGTGCCATTGACTTGACGGACACAAATTCCGACCACTCAGAGCACGAAGCATCAGGGGAGTTACGTGTTAGAGGCAAGGAGCAAGAGCTCAAGCAAGCAATTCGACAACATCTGGAGAACGAAACCAGGCGTGAACGACAACAGACAGAGGAACCTCAGGATTTTGACCCCCATGCGGCGGAAAGGGAGAGAGAACGAGATAAAGAGCGAATTCGCCAGTTAGAAGAAGAGATTCGATTGCTTAGAGAAGAGGTGAGTCTAGTTATCTCGACTTAGAAGTCATTCTAACACCTCCGAAGCTTGCTAGAAGACCGTCTCAAAACGATTCAATGTCCTTTCCTCTCCCTCCCCCTCCCCCGCCTCCGCCTCCACCACCACCGCCGAATGAAGCTATCCGTCAACTACCAACTGTCATGGATGATGCGAGCATTCTCTTCACAGCTGCTAGAGCTTCGTTGAAGCATCAACCAACACCAAAGGAGAAACCTATAAACCCCCCACGCGTCCCTCGTCGTCAAGGCCAGCCCACAATCGGCGTCACGCCTGACAAGATGGCAGCTTTTCTACAGGAGATGAAGACTGTTAGGTTGCGGAAAACAGGGAGGGACTTAGACTCGTCCAATTCGTTCTCCTCTGGCTCCTCGAGGGTACTATCTGGTGGAGGCAACTCGTTCTTCACAGCCTCAAGAACAGATGATGCAACACGCATTGACGAGGATGCGAGCTTCTTGTCCCGAAGTCTGACCGTTTCCCGACCTTCCCGCCCCGCTGCTCCCGCACCACTTGCTCCTCGGGCAGGCGACAAGCGCAAGAGGCAAGATACCCTTGAGAGTGGGCATCAAAGCACCCGTGGTAAGCTATTTTCTGACACAATCTAAGCAACCAGCTGACCTTTGCGCAGATATACCTCAGAAGCGCCCCCTGATGCCAGCGGTTCAATTGACCAGTCAAACGCAAGTGCAAACACAATCCTCTTCTTCGGGTTCGTCAGCTTCTCCTGTTGGCCTATTTTCCGAACCCTCTAGCTCTTCCACAGAGCCAGCCACGAGCGATCAAGGACCATCAGCCCCTAGCTGGCCGGCGCAAACCACAGAACCAGAGGCTCCCACACCATCACTATGTTCCGACAACGACCCAGAAAGGGATGATGAACACGATCACTCCCCCTCGACGCCTCCTCCGATGCTCCCTTCGCGCAATATGTATCGCTTCCGTGGAACCGGCGTTCCAGTCTCGCCATCAGAACGTTCGCGAAGTTCTATCCAGAATAAATCCCTTCTTCCGCGAGTCCGAGAACGAGGGCGAGAGGAAGAACAAGAGCAAGCACACGAACATGAGCCAGACCAAGGACAGGCGCAAACACAAGAAACCCCTCAACACGTTGATCAGCACGCCGACTACGAAGATAGCTTCGTACCAATCCATCCTGTCACACCCGAAGATCCAACGAAAACCAGCTCAGAGTCGACGATATTCGAGAAGAAACGCCTACCCGTGTCACCTTTACCAAACAAATCACCCCGCAAGCCACATCCCCCAGGTCGCCGTCGGTCAACGCCTCATCCAAAGAAACTATCACTTCCTCCTGACGATCATGAAGATCAGGAACCACCGCCAGTACTCACATTCGCAACTCCGCCTGTTGCCATATCCACTCCTGCATCTGCTTCCCGGGCTCCACCGAAACCGTCATCTGATACACCCGACGTCTTTAATGAATCTCGGGCTCCTCGTCCTCGTCCACCACCTTCGAGAATTCCAGTCCCGTCAACACGCTTACGTACCACTTCTTATAAACTGCCCTCTACACCAAAGGCTCAGCCTAGGAGACGGTTAACACTTGGTGAAGAACTTTGGATTGCCCAACAATCCGACGAATTGAATGGGGATAACGAGGATGAACCAGACAATGGTCTTTATGTGGGCACAGGGATGAGGAGCAGGAACCAAAGTTTCCTTGCCCATGGAGGTGCTGGTGGAATGCCTGTGACTATGGAAACGGGTTATGTAGAAGGTGAAGAAAAAGAGGGATCCCTTGAAGCCCATCAGGACCTTATGGGAAAAGGCTAGCCATACTTTTGCGTACTATTGGGTGGGTGGAGGGAGGATGGAAACTATCTATTGTCTTCATGGATTCATCTCATCCTGTCCTGACTATCTATGTGTATATATTGTCCCTTCATCTTGCTTTCGTTGACTGCATAGCCGGTGTAAACATAATACGAATCTGGTCGTTTGTGTAGATGTCGAAAGCAGCATCATTACAGCAGCGAGTAAACATTACAAATATATAAAAATGAACAAAGAACAAACGGTATGTCGATGAGAATGCAAATATTAACATATCCCGTCCTAGCGGTATCCAGTGTAGTTTTCATAACTGGGAGGTGATGACGGTGCTTGTCCAGAGACAGAGGCACGCACAGCAGCATAAGGGTCCGCATATTGCATCGTTCTGCTGACACGAGGGCCAAGATCAGGCTCGGGAATAATTGGAGGTCCATTTGTTGCTGTGCGCGCAGGCGATGCAGTGCCGTATGCAGAATTGTAGTTAGGGGAGGCCGTACCGAAACCGGTAGGTGCAGGGTCTGAAAACGCGCCGTACGCATCCATGCTTGGGCGTCCGGCCAAAGGCTGAGCAGTTGATGCAGGGGTATAACCAGAAGCTGACGGAGCAGAATACTGATTCGAGTCAGAGAAGGGGTTCGCCGCAATGGGTGAATCATAACGAGCGGAAGATTGACGAATGGGAGGGATTGAAGTGTAGCCTTCTTCCTCCTCCTCTCCTTCCTCAACATCGTGTTGCTCTTGGGGTGGACGGAAAGGAGGATCACGTGGCGCACCCAGTTTGCCAGAGCGCCACTGGAAAATGAGATAAACGAGGGATGCAGCCCAAAACCCTGCAAGCCATCAGGATAACAATAGAAAAAAGCAGATCATAGGCATACCAAAAGCTAGCCAAAGAAATATGGCACCGGCCTTCTTGGTGTTACACCACCCAGGCAAGCCTGCCTTGAAATCGTCACCTTTCTCCTTCGCACTGGGGTCGTTATCGGGGTTTTTACATCCCGGCTGGGTCCAAGCAGAAATCGTCACGATGAAACTGATATCATGTTGTCAGTTAAAACCCCCGGAAATAAACCAAGAGAGAAACTCACGCAATCAACAAACTGAATGTAGTTCCAGTACCCGTGAGAATGAACCCGACGCGTACTTCTTTCAAAGCACGAGCGAGCCGAACCAATTTGTCATATTTTTCATAGATAACGGGTATCAGGAGCATGAATGCTGATAGAAACATGCCCGCAATAGTGACGAATAGCGTGAATCCTGTGAGTCCCGCTATGACGTAGTTAAACAGGTTAGTACGACGACGCGTCTTTAAAAAAGAGAGATGTACAAGGACCAACGCCGTACTTGGCCTGGAAGCTTGCGACACTGGCAAAACAAGCCATGGCGAGGAAGTTGAAGAAGATTTGGGAGGCGTGGAAGACGATGACTGGTTTGGGGACGATCATCTGAATAGGAATGGGTCAGTGTTTGGAGACCTTTGTGAATTTAGGAATGTCCAGCACCCAAATCCATATTGTCCACAAGATGGGAACAAAAAGCAGGAAGACTAGCTGGCCCGAATCCTCCGCCATGCTGAGGACAGAAAGAACAGCATAGCATGCTTACGTAAAAACGAAGCTGCGGTTATGAAGGCACACCACATCGAACATGCGGACAGACGTCGGGCAGACCGTGCACAACGCCGGGGAAGGCTGGAGAAAGCATAGAAAGGTCACTCACATAGTCTTCAAACGCACCCATCCCATGGCCATTGCCTATCCCACCAGACATGGATGCTGACGGTTTCGAAGATTTAGCCGGGACAAGTTTCGTTACTGCATCGGATATTCGATCGAGGAGAGTCATTATGAGCTTGTTGACAGGTGACTGGGCACGCAATTAATGGTGCAAGGACAGATGAAATGAGATCGCGAACGATGTGGTGGTGGTCGAGGGAAGAGAGGGAATGCGCACTGCGGACGTGGTAGAAGGCAGGACGGGGATAGCACAATGAGCCAAGAGGAGAGGGGGTATCAACACAGCCACGTGCCCTCTCCACTGCAAATAAAAACACGACAATGGATTCCAATGCTGCTACATTAGCGTAGTATAGTGTAAACGAGTGAAATGCAAGAACGTGACAGCACTCAGGACATCAGATCTACAAAGAACAAGGCCACGGGCCGTATACTAAAAAGAAATCTGCTTCAAAATATCTGGTATTAGCTGAGAGAAAAGGGTCAAATGCAGTGCAGTAATAGTCGCGTCCACTTCTTGTCCATACTGCAGTCTGTCACTCTGGCAATCCACCACATCGTCACCGCGCACCAAAGGCATCATAAGCAGTGTTGGGTCCTGGCGATACCCTTCCCGGCGATACTCTTCCTGTCGAATACGCTCCCTGTGGTCCAGGAGATGGCCGCCCCCCGTACGCAGCATTGGGTCCAGGTGAAGCTCTGCCTCCATAAGCCACCTGTGGCCCAGGCGAAGCTCTGCCTCCATAAGCCACCTGCGGCCCAGGCGAGCTTCTTCCGTACATGGTGCCATGTGCTGGGCTCTGGCGTCCGCCATCATACAGGTAATCAGGAGCAGGGCTTGCCCGGCCAGTGGGACCTCCGAGCTGTGTCATGGGATAAACCTCAGGTTGCCAGTCGCCTGCACCGTTTTCAATAGTCCCGGGCACTGGCCCACGGTAGGGATCATAATAGCCCGTGGATGTCGAAGGATCATCCCTATATGGTTGATTAGGATTGAGATGGGGCAAAGGCGGCACGGCATATGGGTCGGGACCACCAGCGCCTAAATCTGGCGTAGAGTAGTTGGAGGTCGAATTAACCCGTGACAAATCTGTCTCTGAGCCTGTGTCAAAGCCTGCACGACCCGTCTCGCGTGTGGGGAGGGGATGGGTTTCAGGGTTACCGGAATGAGTGTTGAGCTCTGGCCATTTGATCGCTTCGTCTGTGCGCCGATATATGAACAAGTGCTAGATAAAAACAGACAAAACCCTTACTGTCATCAAATTCAGAGAATCTCTTTCGAGTGAATTTCCAAACAAAGAAGCCAATGATACCAATCACTGCAACGCCGGCAGCGACTGACATACCAACGATTGACCCAGTGGACAGGCCACCACCGTCGTCGTTCGGTTTGGTTGTGCTTGTGGGCAAAGCGGTGCTGGAAGCGGTTTCGGAGGCGCTATTGACGACTGTAATAGTAATAGCATCTCCTTCCGCATTCGTTGTCGTCACAGCTAGACTGGAGAGAGGTGGTGCCACGACACTGGACGAAGGTGGAGAAGTGGGCGATGTAGATGGCACATCGGTTGCGCCGGAAGTGGTGGGTGGGGTCTGAGACGCTGTGGTCGGCGTTGTTGTCGCAGTGGTCGAAGTTACTGTTGGTGTTCCACTTGTCGTTGCTGTTGGAGGAGTTTGGGTTGTCTCTGTGTGCTCCGTAGTTGAGGCAGTTGTCTGCGTGGTGGTGGTCACGACTGGAGGACCTAAAATCTGACGAGGATCATGGGCGGCAAAAGAAGAACTCGCGAGGACGAGAGCGAGCATGCATGGCCAAAGGAGAGGGGGCTGCACCTTCATGCAGGGCTTCTATGTGGAGAAAACGGTGGGCAAGAGATTGAAAGTCGCCTGGGACTGCGAAGAGGGAGAAAGGACAGAAAAGCTAATGTCACATTTCCAAGGTCACGGGAAGTGGCTGTGTTCCCTACCAACCATCAGCCTGGGGTGCACAGGTTTTATACCACTCATTCCATGTCATTTCTGTCCAAATTCCACTACCTTGCCTGTCCGTAACGCTTGCTTGTCCACGCCGCAACGGTTAAACCTTGCTCTCTGCGCAGGGATTTTACCTTTGACACTTCGTCGTATGTCATGTATCGCTTGGTTCCGTTGCCTTTTCCGTTCTTGCAACGGCAACTATGCTTCCGGAACTGGGTTACCGATACCAGATGGTTGCAAAAGCTCGTTGGTGCATCCACATCACACGGCCATGATACTGACCGAACAAGTGATCAGCCTCAGACCTCAAGGTCTCAACCTCTTCATTCCAATAGAAAACCATACGTTTTCGCTTACGACCAGGACAGGTAGTACACTCCTCTGCCATTTAATTTCACCCAGAAATGTCAAAGTACCTTGACGGTCCTTTCTGGCACCGTTGGTGTCTCTTCGACCAATACCAGTATGAGTAAACCGAGCATTGTCGGATATGTCTATGTAGCTTATATCCATTTCATTATAACTTACTGCCATCGAACCTTCAAATCGCAATACATGGTGCCCATCGGCTCACTAATGCCTTCACTTACACCATGGAACAAATGCAGACACTGTTACCACAGCTATCTGTGCTCCATGTATTGATGATATACCTTTTGGCCCTAAACCTCCTCTTACAACACCAGCATTTAGGCATAAGAGCCCCGATTGTCTAACCCATGGACAAGTCGCCGCCCGCCCAGAGTTGCGCCTATAGTCAAAGTAAGTACCCTTGCGAACAGCACTCTTTTTGAAAGATATTCCCATCGCCAGCGAGAACCGACTTTTCCTGCAGTCATCTACATACTCATTATGGTGTAAGTTCAGTGCGACCACCTCAAAGTCCTCAGCCCAAACTCGCAGCTCGCTCCAGTTTCAACCTCGGAAAGGGCTGCTACTATCAACATATTTCTCCTAGTACTTCGACCGTTGCCCTCCAGATGGATCACTCCTGTTGTTCGACGTTTGTAATTGGATGCCAATTAAGTATTCATTCGTTCTTCTCAAATAACAGCTGGAACAGTTCATAGCTGGAGGGATCAAGCTACCGAGCCCATCGGAGAAGTAATGACAAGTGATGACTCAGTGCATTCTGCTGAGCTGATGACGATCGGGACTCCAGGGCAGACAATTTTTAGCATTAAGCAAGACCCAATTGAAGGATATGGCTCGGGGTTTTAATGATGCAATAAGACAGCCTCCATCACCCCACGTCAACCTGCATTCTTCCATCCAAACCAGATAAAGGTAGCATTAGGTCAGCTGGTCGCGATAACAGGACGTTTTCAGCACATACAGTGCTCCCAAATGTCGATCCTATATTTTGCTTCCAAGGCTCATGCGGGATGTTAAGTCAGCGGCGGCAGAACTTGACGTTGGAGTACTTTGCAGCATCGTTTGCACTCCGTGGCCCATGGTCCATTTTTAGCGTTTGGTGTCTATGGAGATCTCTTGTCTTGCGAAATATCAGTGACCGTGAACCTTAACACGAAAGCCAGGCGGAATAGCCTCATGGCAACTTTGGAAATGTCTCTCGTCGATGATATTTATCGCAGCATCGCCAGAGCTTCTTATTTAGCATTAGGTGCCTCGGAATCGTTGAAAGAGAGGTGTTCTTGCTCACGCGGCACTTGCTTCCCGAACTCCAGGTCTTCACTTTACAACTGTTAAATAGCACACCAACAGCAACTTCATAAGACCGACCAAATCACTAGCTGCCGTGACAGGCCACCCACTCAGATTGAAAGACAAACGTTCTATTCCCGTGACAATCCGAGTCGACAGGAAGGTAGGCGACTCCGGAAGCTACATTTTCTGGCACTATTATGTCTACGTATATATTCCAAGCTCTGATACTGGACAGCAAAGGTTTATGAGCAACCGCGAGCGCCTACTACAGCTATGACTTAGTAACCTTCCAAGTTCCAACAGCTTTTGTAGCACAGCCCTCTGTAGGGGTGTGTCTTCAGTGCTTTGCTGCTATATCTCTACTATATAGCCAGCACCCCTTCCTTTTTTCAAAGACACAACATTCCCGCCAACTTGTCGATGGATGATGGAACCCGACGATACTAACATCTCGATCTTCGTAACTGGGCCCGGCGACGAGAACAAGATTTTGGACTGGAAATCCGCTGGTCCAACTCCGGACGACAGTCCATCAAGCTGGTCGTTTTTCGAAGCAGAAAGTGTGTAACTTAGTG